>CAUJRU010004363.1:0-18134 GCA_963277665.1 Viscum album | reverse complement strand
TAAATTAAAAATAAATATAAAATAGTGCATTAATAAAATATCACTTTTTAACTGAAAACATACTCTTCAAGACATAACAGGCACACCATGTATCAGATTAATGTGTGATTGATTACTACACATCACAAATGATTTATTAATCATTTTATTAAAGTATTAAGACAGTATGAGTTCATTTTCTCAATTTTAAGTATGTGTCATGTGTTTTGAACTAAAATTTCAATTTTGAATAAAAACATGCAATTTGAGTCATACTGGCCATACTGTGTGTCAAATTGATGTAAGACTAATTACTACACATCATAAATGATTAATGGATCATTTTACTAAAATATAAACACAATACTAGTTATTTTTCTAGGTTTTCAGTGAGTGAAACACTATTTTTTTTAAATTAAAAAACATACACTTTGAGTCATATCGGTCACACCGTGTTCCATATCGATGTTCATATCATTTCTATACATCAGAAATAAATTATTGATTATTGTACTAATGTATAAAGACAATATGAGAGTTTTTTCTCTATTTTTATTGAGTGACATATGTTTTTAACTAAAATGTCATTTTTAATCTGAAAACACACATTTTGAGTCATAATGATAATACCATGTATTAGATTGAGGTGTGGATGATTCATAAAAATAAAAAATGAATTATTAATAATATTCATAAATTTTCAAATCAATTTTAATGTTTTTTTCACTATTTTGAGTATCCCACATGTCCTTTGAACTATACTGTCAATTATAATAAAAAACATACACTTTGAGTCATATCAGTTACACAATGCATCAGAATGACGTGCAGTTGATTCCTACACATAAAAAATGATTTATGGATCATATTCCTAAAGTATGAATAAAATTTGAGTGTATTTTATCATTTTTGAGTATGTCACACATGTTTTGAAGGAAAATGTCAATTCGAAATAAAAACATGAAATTTGATTCATACCGGGCACACTATGTGTCAGATTGATGTGAAATTGATTCATACACATAAAAAATAAATTATGGATAATTTTCCTAATGTTTCATGACAATATGAGTGTATTTTCTCATTTTTAATTGAGTGAAACGTTTTTACCTAAAATTTAATTTGTAAATAGATAACATTCACTTTGAGTCAAACCGGTCACACCATGTGTCAGATTGACATGTGACTGATTCCTACATTTCAAAAATAACTTATAGATCATTTTATAAAAATATCAAGACAATCTAAGAATTTTTTCCTTGGTTTTTAGTGAGTGACACATATTTTTGACTAAAATTTCATTTTTAAGCTGAAAACACACACTTTGAGTCATAACGGTCACAACATCTTACAGATTGATGTGTGGATAATTCCTATATGTCATAACTCACTTATGGTTCGTTTTCATAATGTATAAATACCATAAGATTTTTTTATTGTTTTTTAATGAGTGACATGTGTTTTTAATTAAAATGACATTTTTAAATATAAAACACTCATTTCAAGTCATACCAGTCATACCGTGTATCAAATTTAGGTGTAGATGATTTTTATATTTCACAAATGACTTATATATAATTTTACTAAAGTATCAAAAAAATTTGAACGTGTTTGATCTATTTTGAGTATAATATACATATTTTGAACTAAAATGTATATTTTAAATAAAAAATACACTTTGAGTCATAAAGGTCATACTATAGGTCAAATTGATGCGAGGATAAGTCCTACACATCATAAATTATAGATCATTTTCCAAAAGTATCAAGAAAATCCAAGCACATTTGCTCATTTTTGAGTATCTAACACACTTTTTGAACTGAAATATCAATTTTAAATAAAAACATGCACTATGAGTCACACTTGCCACACCATGTGTCAGATTGACATGTAGTTGATTCTTACATGTAAAAAATGACTTTTGGATATTTTTCATAAATTATCAAGATAGTATGAGTTTATTTTGTTGTTTTTTAATGAGTGACACATGTTCTTAACTAAAATGTCATTTTTAAACTAAAAACATTCACTTTGAGTCATACTGACCACACTGTGTATCATATTGATGTATGGATAATTCCTAAATATAAATAATGTAATATGGATATTTTTTGAAAAGTATCATGACCATATAATTTCATTTGCTCAATTTTCATTATGCTAAAAATGTTTTTAACTAAAATAAAAATTTTAAACTAAAAACATGAACTTTGAGTCTTACTAGTAACACAATATATCAGAATGAGGTTCAGTTGATTCGTACATATAAGAAATAATTTATGGATCACTGTATAGAAGTATAAATACATTCTGAGTGAGTTTTATTAATTTTCAGTGAGTGACACATGTTTTTAACTAAAATTTAATTTTTAAACTAAAAACATGCACTTCGAGTCATATTGGTCACACTGTGTGTTAGATTGGACAATTCTTATGCTCCATAAATTATTTATGGATCATTTTCCAAAATTATCTATACAATATGATCGTGTTTTATTAGTTTTTTTTTGAGTAACACATGTTTTAAACTAAAATTTCATTTTTAAATTGAAAACTTTCACATTGAGTACTATTGGTCACGCCATGTATCAGATTGATATAAGGTTGATTCAAACACATCATAAATGAATTATGGATTATTTTATTTAAGTATCAAGACAATATGGGTGTGTTTTTCCTATTTTTATTTAGTGACACATGTTTTTAACTAAAATGTTATTTTTAATATAGAAACATGCACTTTGAGTCAAACTGGTCGCACCATGTGTCATATTGTGGTGTAACTGATTCCAATATATCATAAATGAATTATTCATAATTGCAATAAAGTATAAAAAAATGAATGTTTATGACCAATTTTGATTATTTCACTTGTATTTTGAACTAAAATGTAAATTTAAAAAAACACACACACTTTGGGTCATACTAGTCACATCATGTGTTGGATTTATGTGCAATTGATTCTAATACATCATAAAATGATTTATGGATCATTTTCATAAATTATCAATATAATTCAAGTTCATTTTTTAGTTTCAAGAATGTGATTCATTTTTTTGAACTAAAATGTAAATTTTTAATAAAAACATACACTTTGATTCACACTGGCCATGTTGTGTTTTAGATTGATGTGCGATTGGTTCCAACACATCAAAAATAACATCATTTACTAAAAAATGAATGTAATATGAGTGCGCTTGTTTGGTTTTTTAGTGAGTGACACACATTCTTAACTAAAATTTAAATTTAAATTAAAAACACATACATTGCGTAATTTATAAACTGAAATGACAGACTACTAAACAAAAATAGATCAAATAAAGAAAAAATATATCTATGAAGATAAAAAATAACACCTTAGTGAATCATCCATGTTGAGAACATAGTCAATAATTTATTTTTATCTAATAATTTTGTGCTCTTTATAGAACCAAAAATGGTCCAATAACAAAAAATCTTGATGAAGTCATTTCATCATGATCTCTATGAAAATTAAATAAATAATTATTATATGAAATGATAAGGAAATGAACAGAAAAATAAAAAATTATGATAAAATTAACTAAATAATTAGCATTAATCCACCTCTTTATGATGTCTTTATACATTCTAATACCCTTATTATTCCCATTCTTTTCTAAAAAAATCTATTTCCTATTTTGAATACATAGACTGTCAACATTCCTAGTAGTAGTGGAAAAATATAAATAAAAAAGGGATTTTTTTTTTAATTTAAATTATAATTTTCATAAAAATACCTCTCAAGGGATTATAGTTTATTGATGGAATAAAATATATTTCATAAATTTGAAAATTTAATAACTAAAATCTTTTCCAATAATTTGACTCAGATACTATAGAAACATTTATAGAAATAAGTAATTTCTTTTGATATATGTTTTGACCGTGAAATATTATTATATATACCATAATACTTATCAAATTGTATAATTTGATAGGATTTCTATAGCTCATAGATTGTCCTCATTCCATGATTTTGATGATATTTAAACACCATCCTATCATAATTTTTTTTATTAAGACATAACATAAAATATAGAACTTGAAGTTTATTTTTTTAAATATTGAGTGTAGTTCATTAAAAATTGATAACATTCATTATATGTGGTTGATATTTTGGGTATCCATGCATTGAATCCAAAAAATAATTATTTAGAATATCCAAATCGATTTTATGAGAAACCAATGCTAAAAGAAACAAAAATATATAAGTAATGAAAGTAATTAAGATATGTTTAATATGATTAAATTATAGATTTTTAACTCTTAATCATGGGTATTAAGAAGATTCTTTCATATATAAGTTTGTTTTCAAACATTGAATCTAATTTATCAAATATTACCAAATATTTCTCTTCTTCCAATTTATATTTTTTTTGTGTAGAAGCGGTGTTAGGACTAATGAGTCCAAATTTTTGTTCACATGGATTTCACTTCAGATATTAATAATATATAAACCTACAAAAAATATGAATAATATTTAATTGTAATTAACATAATAGATCATCTATTGGAAAAAAAAATTATGAAAAGACACCTCATGTATACATTTACAAATCCAACTCCTAGCCACTCTTGTTTAAGGATTTCATCTACATTCTTAAGGACAAAATAACATGTAAAAACCTCCCCATATATTTTTCTTCAAAATCAATTATGTTCATATCACTATATTTGAATGTTGCATCCACATGAACCTTTAAAATTAGCAAATATAGATACTAAAATGGAAGGTTAATGGTACTTTCTTAAGGTCTTTTTGATCAATTGGTTGATCCTTTAGATTGTTTTGATTAGAAAATTTTCTTCTCCTTCCCTTTATCCATATGTGATAAAATTCATCGATTCAGTCATTTTTTTATTAATTGTTAATGTTTTGTCATAAAAAATAATTTGGAAATTAATTCACCCTTTTTGACACCTATTTTTACAATATCAAACATCTATGCTATGAAAGTTCCAATGGAAATTTCAATCATGTGAACATCTAGATCATCAAGGGGAATAAGTAGCTTGGTGATCTAATTATGAGCTATGAGAATACCCAATCTCACATAACCTTTTGGAATTTGTTTTTTTAATATCTCCTTGTATATTGTACACCATACACCTCAAAACAAGGAGATGGGTGGGTGATAATAGATATAAATCACAATAATTTTCAACTTATAGAATATTAATATAAGAAAGGTATCAGTTTCTACCTAATTTAAATTTTTCAGAAAAAGTTATGAAAAAATTGATTACCTATGGTAAGGAAGACCTTTTAGGGGAATAAATCGCTTCAAATATAGGTGGGGATCTCCATATAGTGGTTTTTGTTGTGTTTTTATTCTCTTTTATGAATTCCCAAAACATTTTCTAACAACTTATACTTCCAATTATGTTTTAATCCTGGAGTAGTTATTCATGTATGCATCTCCTCTATTTTCTTATCTTTATCCTCTTATGAATTTATTTTCTCAAAATATTTTTGGGGAAATACTATAAAACCCACACCTCTGATGAAACCCTATCTTTTTAGCAATTTTAAGGATACTAAAAATTATCATTCATCAAGTACAGTTGATGATGATTCTCATGTCTAAACCAGATACAAAATATAGGAAAATAAGTAATAATTGTTATGTAATATTGATGTAAAATATACCAAATTTTTATTTTTTAATACTAACATATACTTACCATACTTTTTGTGCGCTTTAATCTATTATTATTCCATATTTATTTACAAGGACCACCTTCCATAACACATGGAATGGGATGAAAGTGAATTTGGATTTTGGTTTATCAATCTATATATAAATAAAACAACATAAATATGTTGTTTTTTCATGGAATATAAAGTATTACTATAGATTTAAAGTACATACCATTTTTTTCATGTGAAGTATAACACATACTTGATTTACAATAGGGGTATATTGGTTTTGATGCACATTGTTTATTTTCAACACTCATTTTCTATTTCCTAAATTAAAAATTATTAATCAAATTGATTAATACTTGTATTATAAAGAAATTTATTTCCAATAACAATATACCTAAAAAAATTCCTCTTCATGATGACCAATAAATGCACTCCATGTTTCTTGGTTTATCATGTGTGCATACATCTTTGGTGGGTGCATGTTTAAATTCTGTTCAGTATCCCTAAGATAATGCTTCATAAGAATTATCCAAAAGCCTCTATGATCCTTTCCAGTAACCATTAATACAAATTTCATTCAGCATTAATCTATTATAAATTCACTCTATAAAGGATAATGAAGATTAAATAAATGTTTTATTATTTTATGTTTAGTAAAATAAAGAAACTATATCATAATGTTACCCTAATCTATTTCCAAATTAGCTCCTTAACCATGGGCACAATATTATGCCATGTATCTACATAAATTGATATGTACATTCGAGTTATGACCCCAATTTGACTAATGAAAACATACTTTTTAGGGTTAACATGTTAGCTGGGTTCATTCTATTCAACCTTGAATTTGTTTCCTCTACTTATCGCCTTAATAATTTTTGTTAACACCATCATGCTATGATGCTCCGGTTTTTGTAATACATAATTTTTTAACCTTATACCATTTAATCAGATTCAACATCCTTAATATGTTATTTATCAAGATCAGTAGCATCAAAATGTTGAAAAACTTTTCGTTCCTATATATTTAGAGAATTATCATGTTGAGAAAACTGTTCTTCCTCAGGATTATGTGCATCAACATGTTCAGAAGACATTATCTACATAAGTGGTCAAACATTTAGTACTTGGAATGTTGTATATTCCAACTTTCGTATTTGTTTTATGATTCCAATGTATGACATGTCCACATAAATTGGATTTCTATCCCCAGTCCTAGATACATGTTTCACTTTAGACACAAGTGTAACTCCATTATTTTTCATGATACTATGCTCATAATGTTCCTTTGTATATATTGTATAATTATTAATTATATAACTATTTTAAGATAATACATGGACACATGTTCCTTGGGCTGATTGTAACGTACCAAGTTTTTTGGATTGGGTCAAAATCCACTCCCTTTTTTGATTTTTTAGAATTAGTGGGTATTAAAATTTATTTTTCAATCATTATAACCTAATTAAAAGTTTTCCATTAACCCAATATCTTGTTTTTGGATGGGTTTAGAGGATTGTAAAGTTCCTTAGGTGTTCAGATGGGTTTTAGGTGCATCGGAGGCCTGGCAATCTTGTTTTGGTAAGTTTCAGTTTGAGGTGCATGATTAGGGTAAATCATGTGGCCTCTTAAAGAAAACCATGAAGCCCTCAATTTTCACTACTGAACGGTTTGGCATATCATGTGGGAGGAGGCACATGACCATGAAAGAACCTCTGTAGTTTTTGTAGATGGATTTCACATGGCTTAAACATGGTTAGGGGAAACTGTGCATAAATCGAATGGGTAGTTCCACTTAGGTAGTACCCTCACACAATAACATGCAAGGTTTTTTCACAGTTAGGGAAAAATATATAGACTAATCATTTGGGGAGTGTTTCCTTAGTATCAGGATCCATATATATAGTTTCCACACTATTTAGAAAACCTTGCGAGATAACTATGAGACCTCTTTAAAGGGGTGAAATGACCTATCTACCCCACCCTATATTTCCTCCATTTTCCTCTTCTTTCCCCTACTTCTTCCTTCATGGGATGCATATCCTCAATGAAAAACTCTCCTCCTCCTCCTCCACTAGAGATTATTCTAACTACTTCTTCCAGCCTCTGATCTTCAAACTGTTTGCAGCGTTGAATTCATCTTGGAGATTCTCTACTCATTCATGCCTCATTTATTCTTTTCTCTCACCTCACAAACCTCAAAATTCATTCAAGTCATTTTCCATATTTTCAAGTGGTTCATTGGAAACTCTGATTTCTTCCAAATTGGTCATTGTTAGAGGATAAGATTGTATGTTCCTATATATTTGACTCTAAGGTAGGTAATTCAAATTTTTCTTTGAGATTTCACGAGTTTGGGGGGGGGGGGTAGAATTTTAGTACATGACTGTATTTTCTTAGATAGAGATTTTAAATTTGATGATTGTTCTTACTTAATTAATTGAACCCTTGTGGGGTGCCAATGGGTATCCCACTTAAGTCTATAAATGGGTTTAGCCGTGCGAGTGGCTCAGAACCTTGGGTAGTTAGGCCAGAGGTGTTCTTTATATTAAATTGGTTTGTTTATTTAATTTTATTATTCAATTAAGTTGTATTAAATTGAATTTATTATTAAATTATATATATATATATATATATATATATTAGTTTCTTCTATGATCCATGGGATCTTTAAGGGCTTGGAACGAGGATTTAGATGGTGACGGTTATCTGTTTGAGGTGATCCAATCATCAGGATGGGCTTGGTCAGGGTTACATGGGTGATTTGATCACTGGTTGGGAGACATGTTCATTAGTTGAGGAAGAAAGGTTGTCAGGTTGAGGGCATGGACCGTGATATTAGATGGCATGACCATCAGATTTCCGTGCAAGGTCATAGGGGCATGAGGTTCCGAAGTTGATGTGGGTACTATTTGATGATTACCACTCAGCCATGTTTGGAAAAAGTGTTGTTTGAGGTCATGTGAAAACAATTTCACTCAGTGATGTGGTCATTTTGACCACTCATGTGGGTAGAGTCCTCAAAAAGTGAAGTTTAAGAAATTGGTTGGGGATTCTTTCTGTAGAAAGCCATGGGGATTATGAGGAGTCATCAGATGACAGTGTTGAGGCCGTCAGTTGGGGGTTGAGGCCTTCCAAGTTTGAGGTCATTGGGATAAGATCATTTGGGAGTATGGGTATCACCATTCCTCTGGATGTTGTGATTTGAACCAATGGTGATTTTATTTTGAGGATATATATCATTGTTCCATTGGATCGAGCTTTGAGATGATAGGTTCTTTCGAGTAGGGGTATAAGGAACCAGGTTTCCATTTTCTTGGGAAAGACTTTGGGATTTCAGTTACTTAAATGATTGAATGGGGTTCCAAATTAATTCTTTGAGGTGAAACCTGAGGGTTCACCTGGGCTATTATCCATCAGGGGATTCCTTGGGCCATTGGCTAAGGATCCTATACTCTATAGAATTTTAGAGTTAGCCAAGGAAGGCGACAACTTACTGCGGGAATTTGAGCACCAATGAAGTGTGTGTTTATTTATATGAATGTATCAATATTTTATTTATTTATAGTTCACACCTGATTAGTAGAAAATTTAAGGTAAGAACACATGGGTGGTATCCTACCGAGTCTCATTCTCACACCCAACATGGGCCCTTTGGGACACATATAAACTTCATGATTTTAAGTTCATGTAAGGTTTTGTGCTCTGGAGCTGGATCCTAGAGGTTGAGTTGCATGGTATGTAAGGTAAGGTACCCTTGGTTCTTACCTAAAATGGAGTTTAACTTTTTATGTTCTCTTTTCTATTTCAGCATGCTTATATGTATGTATGTACTGTGGTTTTCCATTGGTGACCCCTTCTTTATGTTGTAGTGTATGAACTATTATTTATGCATGATTTATTTTAACTAAAAATGGTATGTTGATGTGTTTATTTATTTTCCTCTGCTATTGTGTAGTTACGCTTCTGCTATTATATGATATGTAATGTGATTCCACCATTGGTGGGTCTGGTTCAAGTCTGTTAAGTCTTTTCTTCGACTGTTTATTATATCTCTAATTATACCATTGTGTATATCATCACTTGAGTGTATAATATCACCAATATTACCCTTTAACACCTTCACTACTAGTCAGTAGCCTTTGGTGTACAGGGAGGCGTGCCAAAGGCCAGTGGCATTTGGCCCGATAGCACCGTCCGGGTGGCTATTCAAGCCAAGGTGATAAAAATTGTATCATAGGGGTTTCTTTTACCTCTTCATTGGTTTTATTATTTTTGTATTTAGTAGAAAAGATATTAGTATGTTGTTATAACTAGGTTTAGAACTCATTCTTGGGTGCCTGCAGGTCCATGCATAGGTGATGGACCAAGTTACCAGGGGTGAATTTTATTTTACAATTTTTCTCATTTGAAAGTTTATATGATTTCCACCTCAAGTGGTGCAATTTGAATGTGATTTTAATTGTTATTACTTGTGATCCTTGGAATGGTATGACAAGGAAAGATATATTGGACCCTTAGAATGAAATGGAAAGCTGTGTTGTTATGCATGTTTATGCTTTTGATTAGGTGCTTAGGATGTTTAAATCATATATAAATATGTTACTATGATATGAAATTCCTTGTGAAATGTGTTATGACATGTGATATATATATGTGTGTGTATATATGTATATATGGTCCTCAGTCTTATAGGAGTAGGCATGTAGGATTTTGTGGGGGTGATGTTGCTCACCAGGTTGGGCGAAGTGGTCATCGGATGGCGATGACATGGTTCATTAGGATGGGTAAGGACCGAGGTTCATTTGATACTTGGATCTGAAATGACCGGGTAAGCAATATATGAGGCTGGGATGCTAAGTGGAATGGTTGCGATGGGGGAGGGTAAGGGTAGTGAGTTGATGCTTCCTATTACTTCTTTCCCTATCTACGTTATATATATGTATGTATCTATATATATATATGTTATTTGGGTTGTCTGACCATATAATGGTATTCAGTTGGTTTCCACCTAGATAATATCTTATGGAGCACAGGTGGGTAGTGATGGGGTGCCACATGTGTTTGAGTAGGTTGATAACCCTGAGGGTTAGGCAAATCATGATCCATAGGTATAGGCCCAAGCTCATATTCCAGTAGAGGCGGGGAAACTACCATATTCAACCTCTTTTGGGCTATTTATTAATGAGAAGCTTGGAGAAAACCTGGTATATGTTATCTAGGGTATTGAAAGGGGAGCTTAGGGAGCAGGTCCTTCTATGGAACATCTAAATCAGGAGTTTTAATCTCAACACCAGCCACTTTTTCAAGGTGAGGATGGTCCATTGGTGGATAAGAAATGGATCTAGTCCATGCATATGATTTTCAAGAAGTTTGATATGCCTCTAGGGTAAAGGGTGAAACTCATAAATTATATGCTTAGAGGAAAATCTAATAACTGGTGGGATGTATTAGTGTATACATGAATACATGAGGGGCTGACCTGGAAGGACTTTGAGGTTAGGTTCTTAGAGCACTTCTTCCCAGAGATGCTGAGGAGAGAGAGAGCTTGATAGTTCTTGAGCCTATAACAGGGTGACATTTCTGTCATGAACTATGCGGTGATATTCAATAAAGTGTATCTCATTACAAACGACATGGTGAGTGATAAAACCTTGAGGGTGAGAAAATTTGAGGATGGTTTACGACATTCCATTCGAGTGCAAGAAAATATATTTATGCTGGCCTCATTCTCAGAGGTGATGAACTAGGCACTCATAGCTAAAGAAAACATGAAGGATAGGTCGTACACGATCCGAGTGATAAATTTAGGTGAATTAAATTGTGACATTTCAGATAATAGGAAGAGAGGTTGAGATGATTTCCAATAGGGTGGTCATGCCAATAACTCGGGAAGACCACATCAGAGCGGGTCTTTAATGATGTGTTTCTAGTGTGGGAATCTAGGAAATTTATGGACTTAGTATGAGAAACCTACAAAGGAGTGTTGGTCATATATATAGGTTAAACAAATTGAGAGGTTCTACATGAAGACTTCTCTAAGAGTCGACAATCAAGGAATGGGGCATACTCAAGGATCTGAGATCGGACTAGGAGCAGTACCGGGTGATGGTAGCCACGTTTTAGCTACATGTAAAGGTTGTAGCAGATAAAGTGTGACCTAGAAGTGGGTTTAGTGGTTGGTGGTTGGTGCAACACCATAGGGAGGTTAGGATTTAGGCATTCGGGATTCGAGCTCAAATTCACACCATGTACCCTCTAGGGTTAGAGCAGGTTGGTGAGCCGATAAAGGTCAGAGGTAAACCATGGGAGTTAATGGAGTTCTTTTTCTGTTTTTATTTGGAATGGCCATTTTAAGAATGTATGTTTTGGGTACTCAAGGTGCATGAGAATATGTATGGACTAAATAGACACTAGTAAGTAGGTTTTCATCATATCGTATGCATTATATATATATATGAGTTTCATGGAACTGGTACTTATATATGATCATCATTGGATTCTGGATTATGAAGGTGTAGTAGCATCTAGGCATTAAGAAGATGTGAGTTACTTTAGGTGCATTGGAATCTAGGCATCATGATGATGTGGTACTCTATTGAGGTATGAGTCACCAAGAATTTTGAGAATCTTTTGAGACGCTAGACCTTATTGGTGCCATTTGTGACATGGGAATGAGGTGGTCATTGATAAAATGTGGGAATTTGATGGGTTTTAGGTATGAAACAAGAGAACCTGATGACATACAGGAGTGATGATTCATCACGAGAGGACATTTGAGTCCTAGGATGATTGATGGACTATCGTTTTGTTTGATATTTGGGTTAGGATGTAATTAGGGTAGCTCACTCCTAAGGTGGGGATCCCCTTAAGGTAGTTGACCTATGCACTTGAGACTGGGGTAGTAGAGGTAAAATTTTAACAATATTGGTATGTTCACTTTAATCTTCGAGTTTTATTTTATAGCTTAGGGATGAGATATGTTAAGGTGGAGAGATTTTAATGTACTAGGTTTTTGGAGTGGGTTGAAATCCTCTCCTTTTTTGAATTTTTAGAATTGGTGGGTATGCCAATTTATTTTTCGATCATCAGAACCTAATTATGAGTTTTAGGCCAACCCAATATCATTTTTGGATGGGTTTAGAGGATTGGAAAGTGAATTAGGTGTTTATATGGGTTTCAGGAGTGTCAGAGGCCCAAAGTCTCTATTTTGGTAAGTTACAAGCTATGGCACATTATTATGGTAAACCGTGCGGCCTCTTAGAGAAAACTGTGTAGCCTTTATTTTGCATTGCCACATGATTTATCATACCATGCAGGATGAGGCACATGATCGTATGGGAGCCTCTGTAGTTTTTTGTAGAGGTATTTCTCAAGACTTGCACACAGTTAGGGAAAACCGTGCACAACCCTCATGGGTAGTGCCATTTAGGAAGTACCCTCACACAATAACACACATGGCTTTCACATGGTTAGGGAAAACCATTCTGGCTAAGCATGTGAGGTGTGGATTCTTAGTATCAGGAGCCACAAGGTTTCCATAGAGTTTGGAAAACAGTGCGATCTAATAGTGTTTCCTATTTAAAGGGGTGAAATGACCTATCTACCACTCCATCTATTTCCCCATTCTCCTCCTTTTAGACCCTTATTCTTCCGTCATGGGTCACGTAGCATTAAGGAGGAACTCTCTATCTCCTCCTTTGCTAGGTATTGATTTACCTCCTTCGTCTGACCTTATATCTTGAATTCGTTTGCAGAATTGAATCCATCTCGGTGAGTATCTCCTCACCCATTCATAATTTCGTCTTTTCTCTAACCTCATGAACTTCTAAATACGTTCGAGTCCATTTCCCCTATTTTTAGGTCCTTTTTCAGAAAAGTTTATTTCTTACAAATCAGTCAGACTTAGAGGCTAAGATTGGATGTGTCTATCTCTACGTCTTCAAGGTATGTGGTGCATACATTTCTTTGAGATTTCATGACTGTTCAGGGGTTGTGAATTTTAGCGCATCTTTGTATTATCTGAGAAAGACCTTTTAAATTTCATATTTTTTCTTAATTAATTAATTTAACCCTTCTGGGGTGCTAATGGGCATTCCCACTCATGTTTATAAATGGGTTGAGCTGTGTGAAAGGGTCGAAACCTTGGGAGGTTAGGCTAGGGATGTTCTTTATATTAAATTGGTTTGTTTATATAATTTTTATTTTTAAATTCAATTGTATTAAATTGAATTTATTATTATATTATATATATATGAGTTTATTCTATGATCCATGGGATCATTAAGGTCTTTGTTTGAGGATTAAGATAGTGATGGCTATCTATTTGAGGCGATCTAATCATCAAGATGGTCTTGACCCTAGTTACTTGGGTGATGTGATCACTGGTTGGGTGAAATGGTTGTCAGTTGAGGTGGAAAGGCCATAAGGTTGAGGGAATTCCCTGTGATATTGGATAGCATGGACATCCGATTTGATAGACAAGGTAACAAAGGAATGAGGTGTCAGAGTTGATGTGGATTAGGTACTATTTGGTGATTTTCGCACACCCATGTTTAGAGAAGGTTCCATTTGGAGTCATGTGCACATAGGTTGGATCAGTGAGGAGGTGGTTTTGACCACTCGTGTGGGTAGAGGCCCCTGATAGTGCAACTTAGGAAATTGGTTTGGGGGCTCTTATCGCCAGAAATACACGAGGATGGTGAGGAACCATTAGATGATAATGTTGAGGCTGTCGGTTGGGGGTTGAGGCCTTCTGAACTTGAGGATGTTGGTACATGATCACTTTGGGGGATAAGCATCACAATTACTCAGGACGTTGTAGTTTATACCAATGATGATTTTATTTTGTGGACATATATCATTCTACCAGGGGATATCGATCTTTGAGCCGATGGGTGCTTTTGAGAAGGGGTCCGAAGGATTAGGTTTCTATTTTCTTGGGGGTGCCTTCGGGATGTTAGTTAATTAAATTATGGAACGAGGTTCCAAATGAATTCTTTCAGGCAGAACCTTAGGGTTCACCTAGGATGATATCCATTGGGTATGCCTTGGGCTATGGGCTAAGGATCCTCTTCAATAAAACATTCCAACATTGTCCGAGGCAGGTGACATATGCTTAGTAGATTTTGAGAACCAGTGAAGTGTGTGTTTATTTATATGCTTATATTGCTATTTTATTTATCTATAGTTCACACCTGATTAGTCATAAATGTATAGTACAAACATGTAGGTGGTACCCTGCTAAGAATCATTCTCACACCCTACACAATCCCTTTGGGACACGTGTATACTTCAGGCTTTTTTATTCATGTAATGGTTCCGGATCTGGAGATGGATACTAGAGGATGAGTTTCATGGGATATATGGAAAGGGACCCTTAATTCTTGCCTCAACTAGAGTTTACCTTTTGAATGTTCTTTTCTATTTCAGCATGCTTATATATATGTATATACTATGGTCATCTATTAGTGTACCCTTATGGATATTGCAGTATGTGACATGTTATGTATGCATGCTCTGTTTTTACTAAAAATTGTATGTTGATGTGTTTATTTATTTTTTCTATTGTTGTTTAGTTACACTTCCACTATTGTATGATATTGAATGTGCTTCTACCGTTGGTGGGTTTGGTTCAAGTCTGATAAGTATTTTATTTTATTGTTTATTATATCTATACTTAGAACATTATTATATCATCACATTATGGTATAGTCTTCCCAATATTACCCATTTACACCCTCAATGTTAGTCAGAAGACTTTAGTGTATGGAGAGGTGCACTTAAGGCCAGTGGCACTCGGCCCAAAATCACTATCTGGGTGGCTATTCGGGTCAGGGCGCTACACTAACCATCGAAGTCATTCTGAAATTAAATTCATATTTTTAGTTTAATCCTTAAAGATATGGTATTGAAACCATCTTATAAACTATCCATTATGTGTATTTGATATACATATTTCATCCCTTGATAGATTCCAATGACTAAGAATTACTTTATGGGTTTCAACATATGACACAACCTCTAAAATATTATATAAAACATAAAGGTGAGACTTCTTCTACTCTATAATAGTAATTGAGATAACATTTATTCCTAAAATTCCTTCACCCAAAAGTCACCTGGTGTGATGATATTTTACTAGAACAATTCTTTCCACATCAGAAAGTTAGTCATTGTAGAATTAAATGTCTTCCATAACAACATATTGCTCCACAATACAACCTTTCACATGAATTCATTTTTTTACATACCCTTTAAAAATATTCCTATATCATTCAATGGGGAACATCCATCTATAATATACATAAACACTTATCCAAATCTATCTAAACAATTAGACCATCAAATTAACCATAATATCAAAGAATTATGGTAGGATGAACAGCTCCAATTCACATAATTTGACCAAATTTTCATTTTCTATTTTTGGAAATTTCACCAGGTCTATAAATTTAATGCATATTTTTTTGAAATAGAAAAAATATTGGTTAATGTATGATGAGCATTCTTAGGGGAAATGCAATGTAAAGCTATAGACATTAGATCTTGAATCAAAACATTTCATTCATGTGATTTCAGGCCCTTTAACATTAAATCATTCATTGAATCTATATTATTTATATTTGATGAATACTCTTATTGAACCTTTACATAATTTAGGAATTTTCAAAATTCACATCTCACTTTCCTAGAAAGAGTATAATAAGCTAAATAAAGAAAAGTCCATCTTTCACCCTTTACCAATGCGAACTTCTCTTGTATCCCCATGTTAGTCATATCTAACCTAGCCTTAATACCATCCGTTGTTTTTTCGAGTTCATTTACTAAACTTCCAATGAAATTATCACATAAATTTGTTTCCACATGCATGACATCAATAAAATGTCTGATGTAAAATGATTCTAGTACAAGAATTTAAAAAATCTGATCACTTTTTCCAACCAGTTTTTGTATGGTTTTTAGAAAAAGGTTTAATAAAAGTGGTGGCTATATATTTTAATTTATCAAATAGTTGATCACCAGTTAGTGGAGGTGGCATTGTAACTTAATATGAATTATCATCTAATGATGTATTACAAGATAAATATTTATGTTACCGGGATAGAAATCTACAATGTCATAGAAATATATTCTTATATGAATATTTCAATCTAACGAAGTGTGTACTATGTTCACAAGTAGGATACCATTGAGTTCAAATAATGATATATCCTGAAAAAAATTATAATAAGGAAAATCATTTATCATATCATAAAACACGTCTTTCATTGTGAAATATTAATCTCTACAATAATCATAAAACATAACACTTGAATCCCACTTCAATTTCAAATATTTGATCATTGGAGTTAACAATTCATCAATATAATTACATGATTATTTGAGTCCGGATATAAGTAGAAATTATGTATTTTCACTTCATGTATATACACAATGGTAGGTTATAATTTATTAAAATAAATGGCCTTGTACAATGAGTGATTCCTTGTAAACCAAGTGGATTTAGTCTATATATAGATAGCCCAAGATGAAGGTTTCTTAGCTCTTTTCCAAATTAAGGATACTCGTGATCAATTTTCTTCCATGGAGGAGAGTCTGTTGTGTGAAAAAGTTTCTCATATCGATTTCATGTATTTGTATTCCATGTCAATTACCTTACAATATCCTCACTTCTATATATTATCTTAAACCATGGAATGATTGAAAATTACCATTAAACTTTTGAAGGACTTGATTCATATTTCTTGTATCGAGACACACCACACTATGGAAATTTTTAAGTGATGCATGGTTCTTGTGAAACAGTATACATTCATTTGTATAGGCTTGTATTATTTTTTAGATCATAACCATTGAACACATCATTTTTTTAGTATCATATGTTTAGAAAGGAAGCTCCTTATCTTCCGGTATTATATCATTCAAGAGAGTATATAGTTTAATAAAGTTTGTGTCTCTCTATAAGTTGATATATTTTACATTATATAGCTTTATAATGGCTGAAAATGTTGTATATTTAGTACAACCAATGTATAATGACATCTTTTCACAACTCTTAACTTCCAAAACAGTTTTGGACAATCATGAAGTTTATCTACAACTATCACTTTCATTTTCTCAATAAAATCTTCACCATCATTCTCACATGTAATAATATCCTCGATATAGTATTTATAATTTTTCATACTTGTAATCATATCAGATGACCTATATTACATAGTGTTATCCCATTCACCATTTTCATTCAGTTCTTCCCTATGTTTTGTCCAAAATTTATTACTTCGATGTATTTTGTGATAGATCAAGTGTTCTTCTGAATCCTTTAGACTAATTAGTCTTGAATAACAATAACATAAACATGAACAAAGGATTTGAGAAGGGTTATATACATTCTCTATTAGAAACTTGATGAACTCTTTCACCCCATACTCATACTATTTTTTCATACGATTGACATCCATCCATTTTTGATTCATACTAA
>CAUJRU010004362.1:0-18145 GCA_963277665.1 Viscum album | reverse complement strand
ACCCATTGTAATACTAAATATTGAATAAAAATTACAATTCAATCTCCACACATCCATGGAATCTTTAATCTACACTATTTTATTTTTAATTGATTAAAAACTCATTGTAAATACCCATAAAATTCATAGGAATTTATTTTCTAATTTTCTTTGGGATTTTACAAGAACGCAATTTCTGACGGCGCCTGATTCTGATGCCCGGTGTGCCCGGAATCATTTTCCAAAGTTTGGCTCGGGTACGTTCAGTAAATGAACGAACGGGTTTTTCTAACTTTTGAACCAGTTCTCAGAATCGAATTTCGATGGCACTGATGGAATCATAGTGCCAGGATTTTCTTAGAAAGGCCTTTTCTGGAGTTGCATTTTCTCGGGTGTGGTTTTTAATTTTTGGGGTTAAGTTAAGAAATAAAATAAAAGTGGTGCAACACTTTATTTTATTTCCCTGAAAGCCACATTAAAGCTGCTTAAGCTACGTTAATCTGATAGGGTGGAATCCAAAATATTATACCCTCTTGGTAGGATATTTGTGAGGTGGGGCCCGCATGAGCCCCACCGTTTCTTTCCTTCTAAGTAACGCACCTGCACCCCCCTTTTTTTTAATGAAGTCAAACCTTACGTTTTTCTGGTTAAGAACGCCTCATTAAATTGGGTGGTTAAATCGTTACAATTAATTCATTGAATTAATTGTTCGTTTCATTTCTTTTGAAATTCAAACGTGTCATGTGTGTTAATAAAATAAGATAACTCTTATTTTATTTCTGTTGGAACTTGTGGCGTGGATAGGATTTGGAGGAAAGCGTTCTGCTTCGATGAAGAATGCGATGAACGCGAATAATGCGAAGAATGCACCGATCTCTGACGAAGAAATCCAAACCAACGGAGATCGACGACGCGACGCCGTGTACCGCAACGTCAACGACGCTTCTTCCGTGACACTCCTTCCGCGACGTTTCCTCCATGACGTCTTCTTCCGTGACGTCCCTTGCCGTGACAAATCTTGTTCGACGACAACGCTTGAGGTAGGGAATTATGATTGAGAATGATTTTATTCCCTTGATTCTTTCATTCTAAAGAAAACAAAGAACACAAATCAACTTAATTTCTAGTTGATCCGCGAACATTTTCCTTGCAGCTTGGGAATATTCTGTTGCGGGAAATTGTAGGGGTTGATTCTTTTAAATCTTTGTGATATATACCCGCGGCGTATGATTAAATATTTTTTATGAGACTTTTAAAACCGCTAACGCGGTGGGTGCAGACCAACGAAAAAGTCCGAACCCACCGCCCTTTTCGTTCTTGGTGTGCGGAACGGCGGACGACGAAAAAACAAGACGCACAGGCGATGTGAGGTCCTCGCATTGAAGGACGGGCCCTGGGAGGGCCATTGGCGATGGCGGCATGCAATTCCGACCACCAGAACCCGTCCGGTGGTCCGCGGAGCAACCCGTCGGCGCGCGGCGCGCGGCCGGGGAGAACCGCCGCGGCTTCAGCCGCGGCGGCAGGCCGTCTGACCCGCGACCGCGTGGGACAGGCGAAGACGGGACGCGGCACCCCGGCCGCGTCCGCTGGAAAGGGAAGCCCCACACGGGGACGCGAATCATTCAATGGGGCGCCCCCCCCCCCCCCCCATGCGCACCGCTCGGCCGTTACGGCCGAGCCGTCTGTCTTCCGGATTCAGATAGTTTTGGTCTTAGCCAGATATTATTGCTGGTTCATGGAGGACTTCTCAAATTTGGATTCTCCAATGACTACACTAACCCAGAAGTGGGTGAGGTTTTCTTGGAATGATAAATGTTAGAGTTCTATTATTGAGCTGAAATTTCATTTTTTGTGCCATGACTTGGGAAGAATAAGAACCAACGAAAAGCCTTAGGGGGTGCATCGTGAAGCTTGATTACAAAGCCCCCACAGTACCGCAACTGGAAAAAAGATTCCCCTCTATGTAGATGCTGTGGAGCAAGCAGTTGGGAGGCTCCGTGAAACTGTTTGACATTCGCAAAGACACCACGGAGGAAGGAATCAATAGGCTCCATGAAACCGTTTGACATTTTTGAAGCCGTCGTGGAGCAAGAAGGTGGGAAGCTCTGTGAACCCCTTTGATGTTTATGAAGACACTGTTCAACAAGGAGGCGGGAAGCTCCCCAAACCTATTTGACATTTGTGACGCCTATGTAGAGCAATGAGGAGGTAGGCTTCACAAACCCGTTTGATGTTTTTAAGGACACCACAGAGCAAGGAGGTGGGAGGATTCATAATTATGACAAAATTCCACGTGTCTTCATGCCTGGCACGCTCTTATTCATGGAGCCTCTTGACTATAAATATCGGTCTCCCATCAAGCCCAATGGATGGATCCTACGACCATTCTCCATAATAGCTCTCAAATCGTGAAGAAATTTCTGTTCTCCGAACCATGAGATTTTCAAGGTAATTTTGCATCACGAAGTGCCTCCCCCTTTGCTTGAATTTAACCACTCTAAAAATAGAGATACCCTTATTTTATCCTGCAGGCCTCTAAGAAGGAATAGTATTCCCGATGGGAGGTGGGTCTTCACGGAGGACTTATGCTTCGCAAAATACCCTTCATGGACATGTGACCCACATGCTAAGGTAAGGACACTATGCCTCTCGAAGCACATTGATTTGCAAGGCACCCTGGTCTCACAGAGTACTGCTTCGCGAGATCCTTTCTAATTTTCATGGAACCTTAAACATGCACCAATGCCCTATGACTAGGCTAGACCACTTTAATTATTAAAGCATACCCCTTCGTGAAGCTCCTCCACTACATGGAGCACAAAAAATTCATGAGGCTTCTACATAAGAACCCATTTGTTTTGGAAATCCTTTTATAGTGTGACCCTCCATGTTTTCAAAAAGTGATTTCAAAGTTCCATTCGTCGTACTTCTCGTTGTGTTGCTTTACATCATGCTTCTTCGCAAAGGCATGATAACGGTTATTGCTTCTTCTCATATCCACGCTAACATGGAACCCTAATTTGATCACTCCATAACACCCCCTCACCACGGCATTTCAGATGCCTTCCCTTCCCCAAGGGGCGGGATGTATTGGTTATGTATGTATTAAGGGGTATAGACTGATCCCACATTGTCTGAGCTGCATGAAATTAAACTGTCAAGCACCATCGTCCTCAGCACATGATGTTAAACTGTGGCCTCACCTCGTGCATCATATGTGGGGTGTCTCGTCTCATACATTCTCTATGCCCATTTGACTCCGTGAAAGTGAGATCATTCCCCAAATGGAATGAGATCATATTCATTAGAGTGGTGTCTATCCACGGGGAAAGGGAAACCACATTGGTGTAAGCCTCTAGCCTTTCTTGCGGGATTCATCATCTCTTCTCCTACTATCTTCTTCATGGACAAAGACCGGAGAGGGGGATGTGCATCAGAGCCCTCCTCTCTTCCATGACAAATCCATCTTCCTTTGGGCTTTGTCACCACTGGGCGTCCACCCTGAAGTAATTCCTATCCCTGGGCTATTAAACACACATAATCCCCTATTTCCTCTTTGGGATGTGGACCACACATAATCCCATGTTTCCATTTTGGGCGACTAACCATGTGTAAGCCCCACTTCCCTTCCCATGGATGCACCATACACGACGTGATCGTTAGGTCTTTGATCTATCTTGTTTCTCACATTGATCATGAATCACATGGGCCTAGAGTAATAATTGACCACGAAACTCTCCTCGGGCCACCTTATCATGTAAGACCCACACCATCCCAGAACTACATGGAATTTTATCCTTTCCATGGAAAGGTACGTTGGAAGCCTCCCTGAGGTTCAATCCCAACTCCCACTGGTCTCGACCACTTCCTTTCAGTTCGCCAACATTATCCCAAACTACATGGACTTTGATCCTTACTAAGGCAAGGTATGTAAGAATTCTACCTGAGGATCAAGCCCAACACCAACTTGTTCTGACCCCATCATGTCGGTTCACTAAACACATTCTGAACTATGTGCTCTTTGATCCTTACCAAGGAAAGGTACGTAGGAATCCTCCCTAAGGTTCAAGAACATCATCCCTTGGTCCCGACCATCTTCACGTCGGTTCCCCAAAACACATTCTGGACTATGTGCACTTTGATCCTTGATAAGGAAATGTATGGAAGGATCCTCTCTGAGGTTCAATCCCACCATCCATTGGTCCGGACCATCTACACATCAGTCCACAACACTCATTCTAAACTATGTGGACTTTGATCCTTGATGAGGTAAGGTATGTTGGATGCGTCATTGGGGTTCATGTCCAACAACCATTGGTCCCGACAACTCCATGTGGGTCCACCCCCGTCATGCATGACATTAAACTGTACCCCCCCCCCCATTTTTCATGAATGACACTAAACTGTCCCCCATCCAGCAATAAGCTATTTTTTCCTCATCCAATGGCTATCCATTTTGAACCTCACACAGCGGTAATCCATTGTGATCACCATTAAGTGGTAAACCATTGTCATCCCAAACCCAGTGGTAAGCCATTGTTGTCCCTTCTGTTGGGACCCATATCTCTGGTCCTTCCCAGCGGTGTCAAAAAAACCTCAGGCTCCTAACCACATGTAATCCCCAGTGCATCATTGGTTCACTATCTTCTTCACACACCCCAATCCTATACCCAATCTTGAAATACGTGGACTTTGATTCTCTAATAGAGGGATACATTGGAGGTCTCTTTGTGGCTCAAGACCAATATCACTGTCGCCATCGAGTCGACTCCGTCTCATTATCCATCTAATTCACTTAACCATAGATTATCCAACTTGATTCATACCTGGGACACACACCCCGGTGAGGTCACGAAAATTTACATCCTAGAATCAGTGTTCCCTTTCAGGGGTTGAACCCGTCTTATTTACTCTAGTCAGTGTACCGATCAGTTTGATCAGTCTCCACTAGATGTTAAACCTCTAGAATACCCTGTGTTAAACATGGGATACAGAGGATATAATTAGATACATTCCCATGGAATATAATTCCCTGCGTTAGACGGGGGATACCTCAGACTTCCATGCCCTTGAGAAGCACTATCATAAGGGGAAGAAACACAGGCATGCTAGTGTTCCAACGTCCAAACATGCAAGTGATGTCCAACGTGGCTACTCCCTCGATCGAAGTTTGCATCCCAGGCTAGACCCAATTGAATGTCCCTAAAGAAGCAGCATAATTAACCGGTGTACATGATGATATGGCATTGGGAAGAGTTTCATGAACAACGTCTTAATCTATAAGGAAGACCCAAAATATGTGATAAGATTCAAGGAGGAATCCATGGAAGGAGGAAATGATATCTCATAATCGTATTTCGGTCAAGAAGAAAATGTCCCTGATAATGCGACGGATGCTACCGGCCTTTGGAAAGTTGGAATACAGGGAAAGAGTCAGTAAATCTTCATCACCCTCAAATAGATGGTTGTGTGTGGCCCAGCGAATGCATCAAAAATATAAAGGGTGAACCTGATATGAAGTTCTTCCCCTCAATCTGGAGATAAGAAGCATTTGAGACATTAGTGGATTAGCATGTCCTCAGATCCAGTTATCCAGCGCCAGGTCCTGCCAATCAAATAGCGGGCCTGGCCTGAAACTCACCATATGTTGGGGAATTCAAAACACTTGACATTCCAGTCTGTGATATTGTCGGTGTGGATCATTCATAACATCCATCGTAGACAGAATAGCGTTGGGGAACTAGATGACAATTTTCCAATTTCAGCACTAATGGTTTAATCTACCATCTTTCCAAGAACTAAGCTACTACCTCGAGAATCAGATCACCACCCACCCACCGACGGAGGGGAAGGGTAAATGTCATCGTAACAACTTTTCATGGCACTAACACTTCTACAAAAATCACTACAACCACAGCTACTAGGAACCCACGACCCATCTCCCCTTCTGAGTTCATTCAACTAAGGGTCATAAATGACCTCATACAGCGATACGAGGAGGATGGGATTATCCAGAATAGGGATATGCACCACTAGAATTTTGAGGCATCAATGCCTCGTCACCACCGCCACCCCCAATGGTCGCGTAGGGAGCCACTGCTCACCCCTCCAACATACAATCATTTTGGGAGCCACTCCTTGGAACTCCTCGATGATTTCATACCTTACGCCGATGAGGCAGGGGATGTCTGGGCTAGCCAAGCATGGATCCTGTTTCAGGGGCCCCTAAGGAGGGCACCCACAAAGCAATTCCAGTTTTGCCACCCGGTCCCACAATTAAATGAAAAGGTAAGACATGCGCCTTCACCACCGGCCCCAGTCCGGCTAAACAGATGCCATCATCAGGTACATGCCGAGATGGATGACCGACAAGGGGAATCAATGGAAACAACTATTGTGTCTCATGCCACCACTGATGTATATCATCATCTCCCTATGTATACTATGCAGGGGAACATATATTCCCAACATGGATTAAGGCACAAACTGCCCCTTGGGAAGGCTGGGATGACTCTACTAGTCGTCAGTGCATGGATTTCCTGCCACGGACCAACCCGCGGCAATAACACCCAGTACCGAGGTCCTCCCAATACTTCCACTGTAGATAATGTGGTTCCTCCCCACTTCCATGATCAGTATGAAGGTATGACATGTGCCACCTTTAATCCGAACAAGGGTCCCCCCCCCGGCAGTGACACTCAATAAGAAGCCTCTCTCTCACTCATTACGTCAGGTATGGGGTCATCCCTCCGGCCACATACCACCAATATGGAGATATTACACATCCAATCAATCTCCAGTGAGGGGTCCCTCCCCATGTCCTTGAAGCAACTGGCGGAGGTCCTCCTCATCTCAGTAATCAAGGAAGTGAAGGTCAGCTTCGCTTCACTGGTATCTAGCCCAGTGGTCAAACCCATGTTCGGCTAGACCAGTACAAGGACTCTTGATTCCCACTCAAATTTTCCCAAGAGATGAAGGTAGAACGGTCCTTGTAGTTTAGCTTGGGTTATCGAATCCTCATAGACCTAAGAATAAACCTATAGACACATACATTCTATGGACTATTTCTGTCGATGAAGTGGCCAACATTGGTTGATTTTATGTGGGTTTAAAGTATAACTAATAGATTTAAGTGAATTAAATTTAAAATAATGAGTTGATCCTAGGTTATCGCTCGGGGTGGATTGGACGTATTTCCTTTTCAATGATTTCAATTTTTGATATTTGAGATGGGTTCGTTTGAGGAGATAAAACAACATCATCACTTACTGGTTTAATGACTACACCCATTACTACTAATCACCTATACACTTGAAGGATCAATGTTTTGAGAACCTCAAGGTAAAGGTTTGTATTAGCACTTGAAGTGTGTGACCTTAAATTCAACAAGGATGATGGAGTTTAAAAATCATCAAATAAAAATCTCAATTAAAGAAGTGATTATACATTAATGGGGTGTTAAATAACATCCAATCCAGCCCCTTGATACTCCCTTGGATTAACCCATAAGTGGGTTATCCCTCCATTGATTCCATGGTTTCAATGGAAGCGGAATGTAGACTCATGAGGGAGGAAATGGAGAAGTAAAGAAAACAACAAAAATAAAATGATCACTCCACCGTTGTGTGAATAATTTCACAATATTTACTATGAATAAATTCACACCATGAGGCAACGGTATCAAAGTGATATGTAGAACAACATAATAAGAGGAGAATAAGAACCTTTATTAAGAAAATAAAGTGAATTGAACAACTTACAAGTGAAAGACAAACTTGAGACAACAAAATCACAACATAAAATTAGAATTGAACAAAGCATCCAAGATGAAAAAATTCATCACCAAAACTGCCTTAAATAGGCATTTTGGGAGCCTTGGGCCGAGCCTCCAACAGTACTAAAGATTCCACTTGATTATGGTAGGCCTAGGGTGGTGGAATGTAAGGGAGAGGAGACATTTCCACCTTTGACCCGAGGTGGCAGCCAACTTGCTTCCACCGAACAGACACGCTTGGAAGTCCTTCCAGATGGCCGAATCAGAGTGGGCCATTGAATAATACAATGGCTCCCCAGATGTCCCCTACCCGCTTGTAATATTTGGGCCCATTTGGAGTTGTCTATTCTGATATATGATTAGATTAGTGGACTGTTTTTCTGGGCCGTAGAATCTGGAACATAATTTTATCTCTACCTTGGGCCGCCTAAATGGACACCATAGAAGCCTAATTAGCATTGTATCATGATGAGTTATTTGTTCCTATACATGTATTATATCATCCCACGAAATATGGGATTCATTGGGCCTGTATGATGGTCCCCACAGTCTCGTCAGTGAGCTAGTGTCCAATCTGATTTCTCCAGAATTGTTTCCTTTCATCACAAAATATCCCCTTCTTCTTCCATGAATTCTCCAGTGATTCCTGAATAAAACATGTTCATATTTAAGTGTATATAAATTTACAAAAATATAAAATTAAAATATGTATAATTAGATTCCTTAAAATCAGATGAATCATTGGGTACTTCAAATGATGTTCAAAAATGTACCACATAATAGTGTATTTTAAGAAGGTATTACAATCATAATGTGAAATGATGTTAAAAGTGTAAAATGAACTAAAATGGTGTTTATTAATAATAAATAAAATTAATATTATATATATTAACAATGAATATTAGCTTCATTTAGTGGCTAATCACACCCCCCAACTTGAGTTTTTCTAGTCCTGAGCAAAATATATCTCAACAATATGAAATTTGAAATCCCTTTTCCAAAAACATTTTAATACACAATGATCACCAAAAACACTTATACCAAACAATCTTGAAACCCATAAAAATATTTGAATACAAGATTGTTTCATAAGAAGATCTCAATCCCGAGCCAATTCCTTTGTTCAAATTCATTGCCACATTTTATCCAATATCAATTAAGTATGAGGATGTGTTGTGCATCACAATAGACATGGGGGTTCATCTTCATTCAGGGGGGAAATGATGGAAGTTATAGGTGGAATAAAATTTCAATATTATGATGAGTATTCAATTTTTTTTTATTGTATTATATTTTTTTTGTTTTTTTTTTGTTTTTTTTTTTTTTGCAATTTTTCCATGGTAATTGAAATCGCACTCAAAAGATTCAAACCCTGTAGTGAGACTTTGCCGATGACTCCCAGGCTCAAAGACCATAGGCCACTAAGTGTATCCCACATACTCGGGCATCATCTCGAGTTAACACAGTCAAAAACAAAATCAAATTACCAAAAATAGAGATAAAATTACTAACTCTGGGCCAGAAAACTATGGAGTCACGATCCCCAAGTGCTGAAAGCCGCGCATTAGGTCATTTCATTGCTCTACGCACAAATTTATTAATTTATTTTTTATGTTTTTTTAATACACATATTATTCTAAAATGATCACAAAACCTATGATATGTGTTTGGGGGACCCCATGAACTCAAACTAATTCTCCACTATCCAAAAGACGTGCATTGTGATCTTTTTTTTGGATGAAAATCTAAATGATGAAATATCACATTGGATAGCCACACTTTCCAATATCTATGCTCATGAAATTATACAAGGATAAAAATCAAAATCCAGGCATGCTAAATTATTTGATATTCAGTATCAAAGTGTGCAATGTGTATTACCATGTTCAAAGTTAAAGGATGTTTTCCTTCTATTTACACATTCTTTTTCAAATCATTCATCTTTTTTGGAAAAAAATCATTTTTTTATTTTATCTACCCCCCCCCAACTTAAAACAGAACTGTCCCCAATGTATGAAGAAATGAAAATTTATAAGGAGTAGAGGCAGATAATGGACGTTCAAAAAGGAAATTGAAACTAAGGATCATGGAATGAAATCACCTGGTGGTCGAAGTTGATGTTCTTTCTCCTCCAAATTAGTCCTTTGATCTCTTGGGGGATGTAGGAACCTCCTTGATTGAACATGTATCACCCAAAATAGTACCTGAACCATAAAAAGAAGAACAACCAAAACAAAACAAACAACACAACGACTTATTTAATTCCATGTATCATCATTTTTATGGTTTTTTCTATTTTTCTGTTTTTTTAATCAATATAATAATACATTGTATTCATTTAATTTTCTGGGTAAGGTATTACTCAGGGATCACACTGCTTGACACGGATGAATACGGTGCTCTACTTTCATACCCATCCATACTAATAATAGAAGAACAGGTCAACAGTCTTTTTTTTAATATAAAAATGATTAATTAATCCTATTTAAAATCAAAAAATTTATTACAACAACAAAATGATAGGAAACATGATTACCATGGGTTGCCTCCCATGCAGCGCTTTGTTTAATGTCATTAGCCCGACATGGACCCTAAATCTATCAATAGTTACCTGGTTCATAGGTTGGCCCAGTTAACTCAGCCTCTATTTCTTGTTTATTTAATGATTCAATGAATGGTTTTAACCTTTGACCATTGACCTTGAAAATGTAACCACTTGTGGGATCCTGAATCTCTCCTGCCCAATCGGGGAATACATGATGCACTATGAAAGGACCTGACAATCTAGACCTTCACTTTCCTGGGTGTAAAGATGTTTTGAACTATAAAAGAGCACAAGTTTTCCCAGTTCAAAATGTTTGACCTTGATATTCCTAGATTGGTAGGCTTGAACTCTAGCTTTATTGATCCTTGAATTTTAATAAGCCTTCATCCTTAATTCCTCCAGTTCATTGAGATCTAATTTCCTTTTTGTTCCGGCCAATGAGAAGTCATAATCCATTTTCTCAATTTCCCAAAAGGCCTTATGCTCAATTTCCACTAACAAATGGCATGCATTACCATAAACCACCCTATATGGGTACAACCCTAAAATGGTTTTATATGTGGTTTGATAGGCCCAAGGAGTATCTCAGAGTTTCTCAGACCAATCATTCCTAGAAGGATTGACAGTTTTTTCAAGAATATTCTTAATATCCATATTTTCTAACTCAGATTGACCATTGGTTTGAGGATGGTACTTAGTGGAAACTTTATGAGAAATCTCATACTTAGACATGAGTTAAGAGAATGGACGGTTGCAGAAATGGGTTCCTCGATCACTAATTATAGCCCTAGGAAT
Source organism: Viscum album (assembly GCA_963277665.1). NCBI lineage: Eukaryota > Viridiplantae > Streptophyta > Magnoliopsida > Santalales > Viscaceae > Viscum > Viscum album. The sequence continues at coordinate 7,052 of CAUJRU010004362.1, read as the reverse complement.
TCCCAATCTAGAAAAGATGTTTTCTTTTAGGAATCTAATCACAGTTTGATGATCATTGGATTTTTTGGGAATGGCCTCAAACCATTTTGAGACATAATCAATATCTAAGATAATGTAATGATATCCCCTAGAGTTTGGGAAGGGACTCACGAAATCATTTCCCCAACAGTCAAATATTTCAACCACTAAGATGGGAGTGAGTGGAATTCATTTTTTTTGTGATGGACCCTACTTGTTGACCCATATAACATCTTTGACAAAATGTGTAGGAGTCCCTTGATAGGTTGGGATAGAAGATACCACACTGAAGAAACTTAGAAGATGTTTTCTTAGAGGAAAAGTGACCTCCACATGCCTCACTATGACAGAATTTAAGGATGGACTCTTGTTCAGATTCTGGGACACACATCCTAATGACTCGGTCAGGGAAGAACATATAAAGGTATGGATCATAAAACACATAGTGTCTATCATTAGGAAGGAATTTACTTCGAGCTTGAGTCCCTAAGAATTTTGGAATGACTCATGTAACCAAGAAATTGGCTATGTCGGCATAACAATGGAAGTCACTCACAGAGTATAGGTGTTCATCAGGGAATGAATCAGACACAGAAAGGTGGTTTGAGTTGTCTTTGAATTCCATCCTAGAGACTTGATCAGCTACAACATTTTCAACGCCATTTTTAACATTGATTGTGATGTCAAATTCTTGTAAGATAAGGACCCACCCAATCAGTCTAGCCTTAGTATCTTGTTTTTTGAAGAGGTATTTTTGTGCAGAATGGTCAGTGAACACAGTGATGGGGGATCCTAAGATGTAGGACCTAAACTTATCCAAAGAAAAAACAATAGAAATTAACTCCTTTTCAGTAGTGGTGTAGTTTATTTGGGGGTCATTTAAGTATTTTCTTGCATAAGTAATGACATAAGGAGTTTTATCACAACGTTTTCCTAACACATATCCTACAGTAAATTCACTGGCATCACACATATGTTCAAAAGGAAGGGACAAATTTGGAGATTTCATGATGGGGGAGAGGTGAGAGAGTATTTTAGGGTTGAGAATGAACCCTCAAAGCTTTCATTCTATTCAAATGGAACATCCTTTACTATCAGAGCACAAAGGGGACGAGAGATTGAACTAAAGTCCTTGATCAATATTCTATAGAAACCGTCATTTGCTAAGAAAGACCGCACTTCCTTGATAGTATTGTGTGATTGAAGGTGATGAATGATGTCAACCTTGGCTTTATCAACTTCAATCCCCCTACCTGAGACCAGATGGCCTTGAACTAGTCCCTCTTTAACCATGAAATGGCATTTTTCCCAGTTTAGGACCAGATTTTTTTCTTCACATCTTGACAAGACTCTCTCCACATTCTACAGACATCCCTCAAATGTATCCCCAAACACATAGAAGTCATCCATGAAGACCTCTATAAAATCCCCTACCATGTCTAGGAATATTCCCATCATGCACCGCTGGAAGGTTCCTAGAGCATTGCATAAACCAAAGGGCATGCGTTTGAAGGCAAAGGTTTCGAATGGACATGTGAATGTAGTCTTCCCTTGATCCTATAGGGAGACCTCAATTTGATTATACCCTGAGTACCCATCTAAGAAACATTATAAGGCATGACCTACCACACTCTCAAGGACTTGGTCAATGAATGGTAAGGGGAAATGGTCCTTCTTGGTGAATGAGTTTAGCTTCCTATAGTCAATGTAGACCCTCCATCCACTACTCACCCTTGTTGGTAGAATCTCTCCATCCTTATTGGTTATCACTTTGATTCCATCCTTTTTTAGAACCACTTGGATTGGGCTCACCCATTCACTCTCTGCTATGGGATATATGATACCATCTATTAACAATTTTAGAAGTTCTTTCCGTAATACCTCTATGAGATTAGGATTGAGTCACCGTTGAGGTTGACGACGTGGCTTTGAATCAGATTCCAGAACAATCCTATGAGTCCCAACAAGTGGGATAATCTCGGGAATATCAAACAGGTTCCATCCAATGGATTTCGTATGTTTCCTAAGGAAATATAGAAGCATCCTCTCCTGATTGGCTTCAAGAGAATAAGAAATGACAATAGGATGTGTTTGATTGTCCCCTAGGAAGGCATACATTAGAGCAGCACGAAGTTCCTTCAATTCAAGCTCAGGTTGGTTCATAATTTCAGTAGAAGATTGGGACATTGGATCAAGATCAATTTTATTTCCTAAAGTTTTAGATATGATTGATTCCCCACATGTATAAGTTTCAGCTACTAGATTGGCCTGATCAGATTTAGGGAAGGAAGTTGGAGTGGTCTCTATGAAATTGGTTTCCTGAAAGGTTTCACTGATTACTGGACCTAAGACTTCATCATAAGAGAAATTTGAAAATGACTCAAGCTAAGGAGATAAACTTTCTTTATGTGAACAAAGGAAATCAATCTCATCCTGAATTAAACATTCATCAAATTTCCTTGATGTTCTATGGATTCATTATCAATGATTCCTATCATGTTTACTTCATGAATTTCCCTGTCATCCCCTATTTGTGAGCTTTCATTATAGTTGTTCAAGTCTAGACTCATGTTTCCAAAGGTGATGGTCATGTTCCCATTTCGGACTCGGATAATAGAATTGATTGTTGCAAGGAAAGGATGACCAAGGGCGATTGGGGTATGTTCCTTATTTCCTAAGTTTGGATGATTGTCAAGGAAAATGATGTCAGTAGGGTAGATGAAGTTTTCAACCTTTACTAGAACATCCTTTAAAATCCCCTTTGGAACCCTAATGCTACGATCAGCAAGTTGATGTGTGATCGATGTGGGTTGGAGCTCATTTAGTCCTAACTGACAGTAAACAGTATATGGGATGAGATTGACACTATCTCCTAAGTCACACAAGGCCTTGAAAACTTTTTTCTCTCATAGTTTAGCATTGATGTAAGGGAAACCTGGGTCTTTCAACTTAGGAGGAATGGTCCCATGAATGGTGGTACACACATTAGCAGCCAAAATGACTTGGTTTTTATGTGAAAATTTTATTTTAAAAGTGCACAAGTCATTAAGGTACATTGAGTGTGAAGTTATGGTTTGGATTGCATCAAGAAGTGGAATGTTCAACTTGACTTGTGAGAAGATTTCCCTCAATGTTTCACTCAGTTTAGGCTTGGGTTTCCCCCTCATGTGTTGGGGAAATGGTACAGGTTGTGGGGTTGTTTGTTGAAGAGTTGTTTCTTTCACATTGTTATCAGTTTCCTCAGTTTGATCTTGTGGTTCATTTGAATTTTCATCCATGTTTGAATCTTCAGGTGGGTTCTGAATTAGTAGTTCAGGTTTCTCAATTGATTTCCCACTTCTTAAAATAGTCACAGCCTTTAGTTGTTCAAGAGTTGTTTGAGTACAACTTGACTCCCCCCTTGAAGTTGAGGATGGCACCGCCTGAGTAGGCATGGGTGCCTTTCCAATTTTGGTGATTTGAAGTTCTTCATTTAGAGAAGAGACTTCCGACTTCATCCTCTCCATTTGTTTGCAGAGTTGTTCTAGTAGGCTTTGTGGAACAGTTTGGGTTGGTGCATGAGAAGATTGGTTTATCCCGAGGGGATATTTTGGAGTTGGGATGGTTTGTCGAATATGGACCGGTGGCGGTTGGTATTGGATAGGTTGGGTTTGGAAATTGTTATGGGTTTGGTAGTTCTGATGGGGGTAAGGATTTTGTCCCTGTGGTTGGCTAGGTTGTTGGTTATCTTTCCAACTGAATCCTGGGTGGTCATTGTACCTTGGGTTGAAGTTGTTTTGGTATTGAGGCTTTTCAAAGTTCAAAGCATTTACTTCCACTGGGAGTCCTCCTAAAAGAACATCCTTGATGGATGGAATGGTTGGGAAGATGACTGTCTGAAGTTCATGTTTGTCACAAATTATGAAAACAAGGTCTACAGTTTGGATTTCATGGAATTTCTTAAGGTCTATCTCCTCATCCTTCTTAGAGAGTGTTGCTAGTTTAGCCCTAAGGCTTTCCTCTTCTCTAAGTGTATGAATTCCAGTAGTTCTTTGTTTCTTTTTAGAATAAGGTGATGTTCCCCACATTTGGTTTTGATCAGAAAGGATTTCTAGATACTCATATGCATCATTTGGGGATTTGTTTTTAAAGGTTCCATTACACAACATGTCAATGAATTGATTGTTCCCTGGACCCAACCCTTCATAGGAAATTCTCACTTGTTCAGGAATAGAAAAACCATGGTGTGCAACCATGTTTAGAGTGTCTTTGAACCACTCCCAAGTTTCATAGAATGACTCTCCCTCTTTTTCAAAAATGTTTTCGATACTCTTTTTAAGTGCAATTGATTTGTGGTGCGGAAAGTATTTCTTGTAGAAATATCTTTTTAGTTAGTCCCAAGAGTTTATGGATGATGGTCTCAAATTTTTTAGCAAATGTTTAGATAAATCCTTTAAATAAAAAACAAATATCATCATCTTAGCTGATTCTAGTTGATGTGGGGGACACCAGGTTTCTACAATGTCATTGAACTCCTTAATGTGAAGGTAGGGCATCTCGGACTCCATTCCATGGAATGTGGGAAGGTGGTTTAGGATATGAGGTTTAAATATGTAGTTGGAATCTCCAAGGGAATTGTGTCTAATGCATGAGGGGGCATTGGTCCAGGAAGGTGTGAGGTAGTCATTCATGGTATGGTCAATTGCATTCCCCATGTTTGGGGCTACCTAATTTGGGTTTCCATTTTGGTTTCCACTCGATTTTATGAGTTGGTTTCATTTAGACCATCCATTGAAATGGGATCAATTTTTGACTTGGGAGTATTAGGAATATTAGGATCTAATGGAAGGAGTTCCCTTGGTGTACTTGACTCCCCAATCCCAGGACTATCCACCCTAACTAGACGGTTTGATTGATCGCGGGTGAAGGCGGACATGCGCCAAATGAAAAAAACAAGAAAGGGACAAGATAAGAGAATTTGGATGAGAAAAGAAGAAATGGGGGAGAATAGAATGGGTGTTTAGATGACTTACTTGGGTCTCTGGCAACGGAGCCAAAATTTGATTCTCACTCAAATTTACCTAATAGATGAAGGTAGAACGGTCCTTGTAGTTTAGCTTGTGTTATCGAATCCTCAGAGACCTAAGAAGAAACCTATAGACACGTACATTATATGGACCTTTTTTGTCTATGAAGTGGCCAACTTGGGTTGATTTTATGTGGGTTTAATGTATAACTAATAGATTTAAGTGAATTCAATTTAATAGAATGAGTTGATCCTAGGTTATCGCTCCGGGTGGATTGGACGTATTTCCTTTTCATTGATTTCAATTTCATATATTTGAGATGGGTTCATTTAAGGAGATAAAACAACATCATCACTTACTGGTTTAATGCCTAAAACCTAAAATACTAACCACCTATACACTTGAAGGATCAATGTTTTGAGCACTTCAAGGTAATGGTTCGTATTATCACTTGAAGTGTGTGACCTTAAATTCAACAAGGATGATGGAGTTTAAAAATCATCAAATAAAAATCTCAATTAAAGAAGTGATTATACATTAATGAGGTGATAACTAACATCCAATACACACCCTTGCTACTCCCTTAGATCAACCCATAAGTGGGTTATCCCTCCTTTGATCTCATGGTTTCAATGGAAGCGGAAAGTAGACTCATGGGGGAGGAAATGGATAAGTAATGAAAAAACAAAAACACTATGATCACTCCACCGTTGTGTGAATAATTTCACAAGATTTGGTGTGAATAAATTCAAATCCTAAGGAAACGTTATCAAAGTGAGATGTAGAAAAAAATAATCAGAGGAGAAGAAGAACTTTTATTAAGAAACTAAAGTGAATTGAACAACTTACAAGTGAAAGACAAACTTGAGACAACAAAATCGCAGCATAACATTACAATTGAACAAAGCATCCAAGATGAAAAACTCCTTCACAACCACTGCCTTAAATAGAAATTTTCAGAGCCTTGGGTCGAGACTCAAATAGTACAAAAGATCCCACATGAGTATGGAAGGCCTAGGTTGGTGGAAAGTAAGGGAGAGGAGACTTTTCCATCTTTGACCCGAGGTGGCAGCCAGCTTGCTTCCACAAAACAGACACACTTGAAAGTCCATTCAGATGGCCAAATCAGAGTGGCCCATACAATAATAACATGGATCCCCGGAGGTCTCCTACCCTCCTGTAAAGTATGGGCCCATTCGAATTTGTGTATTCGGAGATATGATTAGATTAGTGGACTGTTTTTCTAGGCCTTAGAATCTGGCCTGGATTTTATCTCTAACATGGGCTGCCTAAATTGACACCATGGAGGCCGAATTAGCATTTAATCCTGACGAGTGATTTCTTCCTCCACATGTCTGCTAGCATCCCAAGAAATTTGGGATTCATTGGGTCTGTATGTTGGTCCCCACAGTCTCATCAGTGAGCTGGTTTCCAATCTGACGTCTCCAGAATTCTTTCCTTTCATCACAAAATATCCCCATCTTCTTCCATGAATTCTCCATTGATCCCTGAATAAAAAAATTTCATATTTCAGTGTAGATATATTTACAAAAATATTAAATTAAAATATGTATAATTTTATTCCTTAAAATCATATGAATCATTAGGTAATTCAAATGATGTTCAAAAATGTACCACATAATATTGCCTTTTAAGAAGGTATTACAATCCTAATGTGAAATGATGTTCAAAATGTAAAATGCACTAAAATGGTGTTTATGAATAATAAAGAACATGAATATTATATATATTAACATTGAATATTAGCCTCATTTAGTGGCTAATCAACTCTCCTCGTGCGGTTGCTTCTTGGGGAAATAAGCATGGAGGCCATACCCATACTCCTACCAGCTCAGGTGGAGGTCCTAGACATTTCAGCACTTCTATAAGAGAACCCATCCACACATCAACAAGTGGAAGCTAGGGTCCTCCCCATGTTCCCTTTGATATATATCTAGGTGTTCCTCACACCCTAGCTCACTTAGGAGGAAATCCTCTCTGCCCCAACACCAGTACGGCCGAAGGTCA
>CAUJRU010004361.1:0-18153 GCA_963277665.1 Viscum album | reverse complement strand
AATTTTTTTTACGTTTGTTTGGATCCTTGGTTGTGTGGAAGAAGTTTCTAGTTGTTATGGTACATTTTGGAATGTGTTCGAGCACTTTTTGAATGTTCATGTTTAGATTATGGGTTTCCCAATCCGTGATGGTCCACTAGGAAACCATGTACCAAATGGAAGAGACTCGTGGGGTGGCACATGGTTGAGACACACATTTTATCAAACTATGTAGACTCACCTAAAAATTGTGTGATCTGATCTAGTTCCAAAAGCATGGTTGGTCTAATTTATTATTCTTAGTTGGTAATATTTTACAATTAGATCTACCATGTTGGAGGTTCTCCCTTTGTCTTATTTCTAAATCTGGCATCGATGGAGAACCTGGTGAGGAGTTATTGTTAGGAACATGCTGAAGAGGATGCACACAACTTGGATAAGGCTTGTAATGCCTAGAGAAGTCCAATGGAGGACGGATGATCATGGAATTTATTCTTTGAGGAAAGTTCCCCCATTTATGATCAATCACATATGGGTATATCGATGGAATTTCTTATGTCAGTATATATTGCTTATATTTTTTCATATTGATTATATGCCTCTTAAATTATTGTATATGATTTCATGATTGATTGGGTTCATTTAGTACAATGATGCACTATGTGACACATAAACTAAACAATGAAGTGACCATAAAGCTCAATAGCCATTATGAGTGAACTTGTGCACATTGAGTGTGCACGTACGGTTTGGAAACTAGGTCAACATTAGGTGAAGATTCTGATTTACCTACTGATAGACCTTGGTTGGTCCTTCAATGAGTATTCATATGTAGGTTTTTAAAAAATGTTTTATGTTGCTCATATTTGTATGTATTTTTCTAATGACCCTCATTTTGATATGCAATGTTCTTCCTATATTATGTACTTTCCTATTGTTTGTTTTTTTTTCATTCCCTTGGAGGTATTTTATTTGGTACATACAATAGGTGGTACATTATTGTATTGTTATCCTTTAAATGGGGATTTTTGAAGACATGAAACAATAATGATGATTGATCCATACACTTGATTTGGGCATAGTGGTAGTGTGGTCTGACCTGAGACTCAATGCCTTGTGGATTCCATGTAACATGCCCGACCTGAGAGTCAATTCCTTGTGGGTTCTTAGTAACATGGCCAACCATAGAATTGATTCCTTGTGGATTATGAGTAACATTCCCAAATTGAGACTTGAGGCCTTTTGGATTCTAAGTAACACACCCAACCTAAGACTCGTTGCCTTGAGGATTCCAAGTAACATTTTCACCATCCATCCTTTGGGATCGACCCAAAACAAGATGATTTGAGGATAAATAGTATGATGCTCTCTAGACATGGGGATAATTCTTGACCACATTTTATATCCTTTTGAATCTTTCTACTAGCATGGGTTTGAAGTAGGTACTTTTAGGTTTCATGGAATCTTGGTTAGTAGAAAATATCTTGACATATGTTTGGTTGTCTATGCTTATACTTTCCATGAATATACACATACATGATTGTGTTGATTAATGTTTCTAGGTGATACCCTACAAATATTATATTTACACCCTTCATGGGCACCTCAATGTTCATGTGCACCGTACATCTTCTTTTCAGGTTGATCATAGGGACATGTAGTGGTTAAAGATGAGGTGGCTCGATGTGTATGTGGAGATCAGGTCTATTTTTGAATTAGAGTTTGTTGGAACCACTTTGTGTATAGGTTTGTATTCGTTGTCAATAGTTGTCAATGGAATATCAAAATGAAAGAGATCAAGAAGTACTCCAATAAAATAGAGGAATGAAAGCTCACAATGAAGGAGATCATGAAGTACTCCGATGAAGTAGAGGAGTAGTGATTCAGACGATTGTTGTGCTGATCGTAAGCTCAAAGAACATGTGTCAAAGGTGATACATTGCTTACAACAATGAAGAATGTGAGGAGTAATCCATCCAAGGATGATTAAAGCAGGATGATGTTTTTGGATGAAGACCATGCAATTCCTCCTTATTGCATAAGAACCATGAGTTTTGATGAAGACCATGCAATTCCTCATTATTGCATGAGAACAATGAGTTTTGATGAAGACCATGCAATTACTCACGATTGCGTGAGAACCATGCTAGAGACTTCTTGACGGATTGATTCACATGGTTTGCATGAAGTTGATCATGACGGTTGATGAAGAAGACAATGTGCCAATGATTGGAAATCTAAGATGGTCGTGCACGGATTGGAATTCTGAGATAGCCATGCACATCACATTGTTATAGAAGATGATGATGGTAAATATATGAGGGAATAGGGGATTCATAGGTAATTTAGCTATCAATTGTTTTAGAAGAGCTTGAATGGATTTAATAAATCATACAAGTTGTAATGTTCACCAAGTTAGAAATGTTGTTTGACTATGTTTGAATACAGTTCAATTCCAAATTAGAAAATGCAATTCAAATAAAACTGCAACCAATAAACATTGAAAATTCATATAATGGTCAATTAAGCTATCAATTGTTTTAGAAGATCTTGAATGGATTTAATAAATCATACAAGTTGTAATGTTCACCAAGTTAGAAATATTGTTTGACTATGTTTGAATACAGTTCAATTCCAAATTAGAAAATGCAATTCAAATAAAACTGCAACCAATAAACATTGAAAATTCACATAACGGTCAAGTCAGCTATCAATTGTTTTAGAAGAGATTGAATAGATTTAATAAATCATACAAGTTGTAATGTTCACCAAGTTAGAAATATTGTTTGACTATGTTTGAATACAGTTCAATTGCAAATTATAAAATTCAATTCAAATAAAACTCCAACCAATAAACATTGAAAATTCACATAACGGTCAAGTCAGCTAAAACATATTTGTGATCAATACTAAATCAATTTGAATCTTACCAACCTTAACAACCCAACTCGAGGTAAACCAAAAGAATTTAGAACATGGATGAATGATTCTATATATTTTCAACCACAACTTCAGGTTCACAATCAACTCTGACAGTTGAGTTATTTTAGTCATCAAAATAAATAAATGGATTGGTTCCAATGGCACTAGGGACAGTGTCAATTCCATCATCACCATCATAAAAAATATGTCTTGGAATTACTTCAACTGTGACACCAAATTCAGGTCGAAGTTGGTCTTTGACATAAAAAACTTGTTTAGCCATTGATGCCAACATATATGGTTCTTCGGTAGCTAGAGTGTGAGTCATATTAATTACTCAAAATCCATAATCATCAATAAATGTGACATGTCTCATCATCGAATCAAACCAATGGAATTTCATCATTGTGACTCATCCATGAGAGTAATAATCCAATATTATTATTTTCTCAACAACTCCATAATAACCCACATTTTCAAATCGCGGTCTACTATCTAATGCACTGGCATAACAATCTGTTGTGGTAGTAACCATAACACCATCATGTTGTTTTCTCATGTTCTTTACTCGTTCAGTGACAATAAATTTGTACCCATTGATAACAATTGATTTACAGTCACGAACCATGGTATTAGGACCAAAAGCCAAAGCTCTTATTTCCTCAGAGACAGAGTCAGTAGAAAAACTCAATACCTGCAATATAAATGACTACTAAAGTTAATTAAATATTGATATAATTATTTTAAACATTAATTTTTTTATACCTTCAATTTTAACCAAGCAGAAAACTCTTTGCTATGCAAAGTCTCTCTCCTTATCAAAGATAAAGAACGATGCTTCCTATTTATCATTGTTTTATATTCCCTGTAGATAAAAAATATTAATAGTTTAATAGATATATATGTATGATATACATAATCAATTTAGTTACCTGATATAGTCATCGAACAAATCACAGTTGAACAAAACCGTGCGATGTGCCATCTCTTGCTCTTCATGGATTAATGTCTTCAATGTATATGATCCTGAAATTCCTCTTATTTGAGGAAGTTATGGAAAACTGGGTTCAATTTTCTCATACTGTTCTTCTTCATTTCTCATTGTTCTGTTCAATCTTGTAGTAAGATCAGACAAATACATCGAGCAGAAATCTATACATTCTTGAGCCAAGTAACCGTTCACGATAGAACCTTCGGGATGATTTCTATTTCGGATATAAGACTTTAATGTGAACATATTTCTTTCAGTTGGATACATCCAATGAAAAGAAACAGGTCCTCTGAGAAGTATTTCAGTGGGAATATGGACAGTCAGATGCAGCATGCATGTGAAAAATGATGGAGGAAATATTTTCTCCAACTCACACAAAATTAATGGGGCATCTGTCAACATTTTTTGCAAGAAAGACTTGGACAACTTCTTAGCACAAAGATCTCTAAAAAACATGGCACAACCGAATAACAACCACCCTTACATTATTGGAAAAAAGATGATGGATTGCTATTGGAAGCAACTCATGCAGAAGAACGTGATAATCATGAGTCTTCAAAGATTTTAGCTTCAACTCTCTTCTGTTGACCTGTTTAGATATGTTGCTTGAATAGCCATCAGGGACTCTAATAGTCTCTAATACTTCCAAAAATTGTTTTTTTTCGCAGGTGTCATCACATAAGAAGCACATGGAAGTTTCCATTTATTTTCACTGATACGCACAGGATGCAATTCTGGTCTGATGCCCCAATCCACCAAGTCACGCTGAGATCGTAAATCATCTTTTGTCTTCCCCTTGACATTTAGAAGAACTGAAAGCAACATTTTTCATATATTCTTTTCAATATGAATTACGTCTAAGCAATGACATAACAAATTGGTTGACCAATAAGGCAAATCAAAAAAGATACTCTTCTTCCTCCAATTGTAATAGGTTTCAGTGGAAACATTCTTTCTCTTTATAGATTTCATTTGACTCTTCCCGAACGAAAAACTGAAATCTTTCAATTCATTAAGCACGTCAGTTCCATACATACGCTGAGGTGGATCATCGGTCTCTATAGTATTATCAAATCTTCGACAATTCATTCTATATGGATGATCCTTTGGCAAGAATCGTCGATATCCCATAAAACTGAAACTACAATGATGTTTTAGTCTTCTGGATTGTGTATTCTTCATACAAACTGGACATGACAGTTTTCCCTTCGTGCTCCATCAGGATGTCGAGCATCAAATCTCTGCCATGCAAATCCATCTGTAGGATGAACCAACTCATCATTAGTCTTCTTTCTCTCGGTATCATGCCATCTCATTTTTATTGATATGTCATCAGACATAAAAAGATTCTGAAGTCTGGGGATCAATGGAAAGTGCCACATTACTTTTTGTGGAATGCGGGATGGTGTTCCATCAGATTTTGACTTCCAGCGGGATGTGCCACATTTTATACAATCATTTCGTTCAGCGGTTTCCTCCCAGAATAAACTGCAATCTTTCAGGCAAGCATGAATTTTGTTTCTTGAAAATCCAAGTTCCTCAACTAACGTCCATGCCATATAGTGGTTTGAGGGAATATCTGCATCATCTGGAAGTAAATCCTTTAAGTGGGTAAGAATGTAATCAATTTCTGTATTATAAATTCCATACATAGTTTTCCCATGAAATAATCGGATTAAAAATTCCAGCTTTGTTAGGACCAATAGGGGCCTATATACCCTGAGAGGGGGGGTGAATCAGGGTATGGATATTCTTTTTCAAAGTTCTTCCTGCCCCACTGGATCTTGACCTCTTTATTACAAGGGTCACTTTGTTTGCACTTGTGTGGTTTTTATGATCACTTAATTTCTTCTTTGCCTGATGATGATGCTTCAAATGCAATGCAAGGAAGTAAACAAGCAGACACAGAGATTTTTACTTGGTTCACCGCTGAGGGCTACGTCCAAGGAGCATACGCCGACAAGTTGCCGGTTCGTACCAAATTCCACTAGACTTCACTAGCTGTGGATTACAATGTTCGGGCTAGATCACTTCTATGCCCAGGCTCACTGCCTATACAAGGTTTAGGGTCAGCTCACTGCTTTCCCAAGGGTCACTCCCTGTTTCTCTCTCTCTGGCTCACTGCCGGTGGAGAGGATCACCTTTTCCTCTTCCTAAGCTCACTACTCCAGAAGGGATTCACTCACAGTTTATAGACCTGTAGGTCTCTTCATTTTCATGAAGGAATGCATCTTCCTCTGTATGTAGATGCTCTGTTGAAGTCCAACTTTCACCCGCAGATGAATCTCACTTTGCACCGGATGCACCGGGCAACCTCAATTTTTACACGCAACCCTTACGGTGTCTTGCGCGCAATTTCTATGATTTGCGCGAAATTCCTTTTTCGCGCAACCTCCAAATTTTACGCGCAGCCTAGAAACTGCCTTGCGCGCAATTCACTGCCTTTGCGCGAAATCCACTTTTCGCGCAACCTTCCTTTTACGCGCCAACACAAACTTTCTGCGCAACCTTTGCTTTTCGCGCAATCTGACTTTACGCGCAAACTTTAAGTTTACGCGCAACACCCTTTCTTACTTCAATTTCGCGCACCAGAGCTCGGGTATTTTCTATGTCTTGAACTCTCGAGAATGGAGGAGGGTCACTTCATATTTATAGGCAAAATCGACCCCGCGCGAAAAACCCTCCTTGAGCGCGTAATCCGCTTTGATCGCGAAATACAAATCTTCCGCACACAACCATTTTCCGCGCACTGCTCCATAATTTCGCGCACCTCATGCCTTTGCCATTTTACGAGCTTCGGACCTCGTAACACCTCTTGTGCGAAATACTTCATCCGCTATTTCGCGCGCCACTTCAATTTTCCGCGCACGCCTCCAAAATTTCGCGCGCCTCATGCCTTTACCGATTTTCAAGCTTTCGGCCTTGAAACATCTTTTGCGCGAAATACAATTTCGCGCAACCCGCTGTTTTGCGTGCCACACTTCAAGATTTCGCGCAACCCGCTAGTTTTGCGCGCCACGCTTAATTTTTCCGCACACCTCCTTCATTTCTCTCTCCTCAACCTTTGCCAACAACATATCACTCCATTTTCCATTGGCGATTTTCAGGCCCATAAATTTGGCAAACACTGGGAAACGGCGCCACCTTGTACTGCTCTTTTGTACCGCCTCCAGATCGTCCTTTCCTTTGTCATAGTTCTTTGTCAACATGGAATGTCAACAAATTCTCGGGAACTCGACAATTCTCCATGGAAACCTGCTTTGTCAACAAACACAATTAACCCAAAAATACTGCAATGTTACCTTGAGGGATTTTTTCCCAACAATCTCCCCCTTTGGGTTTGTTGACAACTCTTCACAAATTTGCTCAGAAATATTTTCTGCACGTTGATACCTCAATGAGTCTTCTTCCAGATGCTATCACCATTCGCCTCTTGCGATTATGATAGATTTGAAGGATTCACTTAACACGTACTCTAAGCCCACATGAGCAATGCTCGGCGTGAGAAACAAGAGTAGTATGAAAAGTTCATCAATGAATCACTTCATGTTAGACCTCAATTGTCGATTCCACCCTGATACCAATTCTTAAAATAAAACCAGTTGTTGAACCACACTGATACCAATTGGTGAATTCTTAAGTTGATACCAATTATTGATAGCTGGACATTGTCTCACACCATTCCAACACCACTGTTATGCTTTTATCACGATCCTCAGCTATCGTGATTTCTATGATTTGATCGATCACGTCTAGCATCGTCAGATTTAAACAATCTCTCCCCCTTTCTCATTGCTCCCCCTTTCTGGCTGCTCCACCTGTCAGCTTCTCCCCGTATCAAAAATGATTATCAAATCTTCGCACTGTCTCCCCCTTGAACAACCACTATTTTCTCCCCCATTATCAAACACTTTTCTCCCCCTTTGTCAACGAACCCAAAGGTCACGCCTTTGTAGTCTGTAACATAGTAGAGAACACATTAGCATAGTAGGGAAAACACATCATACCTCGGGGAGAGGGGGGGCCCATATCCACACTATTTCAAGTGTGGGGAATCGACTGAACTCCCAGAGCCAGTCAATGCCTTTCAAATGCTTCCTTGGGTAAGGCCTTTGTCAGAATGTCTGCAACCTGTAGTTCTGTAGGCACATACTCCAACTTCACGATCCCCTGCTCAACTTTCTCCTTGATAAAATGATACTTTATCTCAATGTTCTTTGTCCTAAAGTGATGGACGGGATTTTTGCTGAGATTTATAGCACTTGAGTTATTGCACTGGATTCCGATCGGAGACTTCACTTCAACTCCAATATCTTCAAGCTGCTGCTTCATCCACAATAACTGTGTGTATGCTTGAGGGGCCGCAATATACTCAGCTTCTGCGGTGCTCAATGAAATGCAATCTTGTTTCTTGCTTAGCCAAGAAATACACAATCCACCAAGATAGAAAGCACCACCTGATGTTGATTTTCTATCATCTGCTGAACCGGCCCAGTCTGCATCAGTATATCCCAATAACTCTGTCTGAGATTTGTCTTTGTATGTCAAGCCGAAGTCCACCGTGCCCTTGATATACCGAAGTATTCTTTTCACTGCAAGCATGTGACTTTCCTTGGGATTACTCTGATATATCGCTGCTTGGCATGTGGCGAAAACAATATCAGGCCTTGTTGCGGTTAAGTACAACAGACTTCCAATGATTTGCCTGTATTCTGTGATATTAACTGCCCTGCCACTGTCATCTTTTGATGATTTCATCCGGGTAGAAACCGGAGTCTTCATCTCCTTGGAATTTTCCATTCCAAATCATTCCAAATCATCCTTGGCATACTCGGATTCAGAAATGAATGTTCTATTCCTGCCTTGTGTAACTATGCTTCATCTGATCTTCCAAATATTATGTCTTCTTCCTTGACCAGCCTCACCATCCTTTGATTACTATTGTTGTTGAAATAAAGATTGTAATCAAATCCCCCACACTACCATTCTCTTGGGGTGTATGCTTTGCACACCAGTCGTGCTTTGTTTCGAATCATTGTGCCATCTTCGTTCATCTTGTCTAAATAAACCCATTTTGTCCTGATGACGTTTTTATCATCTGGCCTCGAAACAATTTCCCAGGTCTGATTCTTCTCAATTCTGACCTATCTCTTCATTCATGGCATGATCCCAGTTTTCATCTTCAGCTGTATCAGCAAAGCATTTCGACTCAACCTGAGATAGTAATGATGTCTGCTGTAGTGATTTCATTCTCTTTGTCTGAACTGGATCTCACTGATCACTGATGATAGTCTGCCTGTCAATTTCAGCTCGATTCTTTGTATTTTGTGCAGATAAGGATTTTACATCCTTGTACTCATCATAAGTATCTTATTCTGAGTCACCCTCAGCCACTTCTTCTCCCCCTGTGTTGCTTTCTTCCTCAACACTTTCGTCAGGAAATTGTTCACTGACTCATTTTTCAGTGGCTTCATTTCTTTCAGCTACTTTTCGCAGCTTCTTGGTATCCTGAAAAACAGTCAGCTGATACCACAATGTTAGATCAAAATAAATAAGCATGAAATGCTTGATCACTGCTGCTTCTCTCATAGTATGTCTTCTCTCGATAGACAACTCTTGAGCTGGGTCATCCAATTATTTCCTTGATGGATCTGGCATCTGATTTTGTTGTTGAATGCTCCCCCTATGTTATCCAACACTTCCTGGGGTTAGGCCCAACAGTTTAGACCCATCACACGTATTTTCCTCCTGTATCATTCGTTCTCATCTTCCAATCAGATTTGAGCCACTAACAAAATCTCTAAGCCTACGGAGTTGAAACTCGGTGTAGGAAACAAGAGATAAAGTTAATAACACAATCACTTCCTATTGTGCTCTGTTGCTCTCCTTCTTCTTCAACTCTAGTATCTGATTTGAATCAATTGAAACTCTAGAGCATATCATTTCTCCACTTCGCATCCTTAGATGCCACTTCCCCTTGGATTGTATCTCCCTAAAACCTGAAACACAAGAATCATCAGTTAATAGCATTTATATACATAGGGAGAGGGGTTTATTCCGGACTCCTCAAGATGAGGATTGTGGTTGATCCTGATGGGTCAACCCTTTGATTCTTTCTTGGAGGTCATCACACTCCTTTCTTGCTTCCTCCAACTGCCTGACCAACTTCAACTGTTCTGGCCATATGACTAGGCATTCATTGCCTACATTCTGAGACTTTTTCTGATATGTAGATTTGGTAGGCTCGGCCTTTCTCACCGCTTGGGGTATAAACCCGCTAGTACACATTTCCTTCTTTGAGGTTCTACCAAAATTCCATTTTCCTTGATTATTTCTCTGAGTAGGAACCTCTCTATTTGGAATCTTCCATTTCTTCTTCTCCCATCTTAGGGGTCTTCCTCTTTCCTTCACTTCTCGCTGAGAAACATGACATGTGGATTTTTCAATGCGTTCTTTGCTAATCTGCCTTTTATCAGATTTATGAGTCGCCACCCTTTTTTGCATTGGTGGTGGGTCCTCCACTAAACGTTCATTCTTCTTTATCACAACTGGAGTAGATCTTCCCTTAATCTTCCAGGTTTGTTCACATTCTCTCCTTGAGAGCTGTTGTGAGTACAATAGAGGAGGTGACTGATACACCTTTCGATCATCTCCATGTGACTTCCCCGAGGCTCTAAGCCTATTCTTCTCCTTACCACTTTGTCTCCTAGTACAGGCTTCTTTCTTGTACACTTCCTGTGGTGGAGATCCTTTTTCTTGTTCCTTTCCCTTTCCTGCTTTCTTCTTAGTGCAATGTCTCGCCATGTGCCCATAGTGAGAACATATAAAACATTTTCCCTCAAAGTCATACCTCATTTCATCATCTCTCTGCTGAGATGTTGATGCACCTTGAGTTCTTCTTTTGATATTGGGCTCTTGAGCTTCCTGACACGTACTCATTGTGTGTCCCATTCTTCCGCAGTAATAGCATCTAACATATGCTTTCCTCTGAGAGACTCTTCTCTCTGATTTGTCATTATACCTCTTCATGTTCTCAGATTTATTGAAGTTTCTATTTTCACAGCCTGAGATGTACTCCAGAGCCTCTGTACAGAAGCTTGATGTGTGGCCATGAACTCTGCAGAAATAGCACATATCATCACTCCTTGAAACTACCCTCATAGGCCTATCTCCAGCACCTACAGGATTTTTCTTACCTTTGGAATTTTTCACTACATTTTTCTTATCAGCCATAGGAGTGGGATTATCATATCCAATTCCAGATTTTCCCAAAAAGGATGACCTTTGGGAAGATACAATCCTTTCATGCTTCTCCTCTGATGCAGCATATTTGGACTTCATTTTATCATCACCTGCTGAAGGATAATCAAATAATAGGTGCAAGGCATCCTTCATTCTAGGTTTTCCTTCAGCATTGCCTTTCTCCATTTCCTTCTTCACTGATTTTAGCTCCTCTTCCAACTTTTGAATCTTCATATCCCTTGATTCAAGTTTGACATCATTTTCTTCCTTGAGAAGCTTCCCTCTACTCATCTCATCTTCCAGTTCATGCTTCAACTCATCAACCATGTCATTTTGCTCCTTTACCTTCAATTTTTCTTGAGCAATAGAATCAGAGCAACATGCATTCTCTTGTTGTAGTCTTTGATGCTTCTGAACTAGTTCAGATAGTTGTGTAGCCAAATCATCACTCTTGGCTTTCAGATTCCGAACTTCATCGGACTCTTGATTCTCTTCATAATCACCAGCCTTTTGTTTTCCTTTCATTTTAGACAGCTTTTGTAGTTGCTCACCTTGAGAATCATTCTTCTCTGTTAGGTCAGTAACTATATCAATAAGCCTTTGATTTAAGCCTCTTAGCTTGTTGATCTCAGTTTCCAGATCATGGATCCGAATGCCTTTATATTTAATTTCCTTAGTGGATTTCTGATCCAATTCTTTAGCCTCATGGACAAATTCCACCTTTTTGTTCAGGCCATCAATCTCCCTTTTCTGTTCTTCAACCTTCAGCTTATACTTACTAACTGATTCTGAGTTCTCTGATGTTGATAACTTAAGTTTCTCAATTTCTTCCATCAGCTCAGACTTCTCTTCTTCTTGCTGCTGCATATAGAGTTTGGCATCGCGAACAATTTTGTTAGCTTTCTTGGTTTTGGCCCTCCAAACATCTATCTCTTCAAGAGCAGCCTCCAACTCAGCTCGCATATCAATTCTTCCTTCAATTTCTTCTTCTTCACCGTCAGTGGTTCCAACGTCACATGGAAAGTCAGGTTCTTCACTCATTCCATCAGCATCATTGACTGAGTAAGTATTTTTGTGGTATGATTTATCCAAATCATTTTTCTGTTCACTGCATGATTCCTTCAGTAAGCTGTTTGATTCTTTTAGTTGAATCACACTTTTTCCAAAAACACTTCCACACTGAGGGATACCACCTGACTTCTGATTCTTCTTTGAAGATTTTCTTTTTCCCATGGTAGACCGAGATAAGCGCAAACAATATCTTCAACTACACAGATCGATACACCAAGTTAAAGCAAACAAATCTGATAAAAGAAACCAGTCCCTCTGATACCAATTTTTAGGACCAATAGGGGCCTATATACCCTGAGAGGGGGGGTGAATCAGGGTATGGATATTCTTTTTCAAAGTTCTTCCTGCCCCACTGGATCTTGACCTCTTTATTACAAGGGTCACTTTGTTTTCACTTGTGTGGTTTTTATGATCCCTTAATTTCTTCTTTTCCTGATGATGATGCTTCAAATGCAATGCAAAGAAGTAAACAAGCAGACACAGAGATTTTTACTTGGTTCACCGCTGAGGGCTACGTCCAAGGAGCATACGCCGACAAGTTTCCGGTTCGTACCAAATTCCACTAGACTTCACTAGTTGTGGATTACAATGTTCGGGCTAGATCACTTCTATGCCCAAGCTCACTGCCTATACAAGGTTTAGGGTCAGCTCACTACTTTCCCAAGGGTCACTCCCTGTTTCTCTCTCTCTGGCTCACTGCCGGTGGAGAGGATCACCTTTTCCTCTTCCTAAGCTCACTGCTCCAGAAGGGATTCACTCACAGTTTATAGACCTGTAGGTATCTTCATTTTCATGAAAGAATGCATCTTCCTCTGTATGTAGATGCTCTGTTGAAGTCCAACTTTCACCCGCAGATGAATCTCACTTTGCACCGGATGCACCGGGCAACCTCAATTTTTACGCGCAACCCTTACGGTGTCTTGCGCGCAATTTCTATGATTTGCGCGAAATTCCTTTTTCGCGCAACCTCCAAATTTTACGCGCAGCCTGGAAACTGCCTTGCGCGCAATTCACTGCCTTTGCGCGAAATCCACTTTTCGCGCAACCTTCCTTTTACGCGCCAACACAAACTTTCTGCGCAACCTTTGCTTTTCGCGCAATCTGACTTTACGCGCAAACTTTAAGTTTACGCGCAACACCCTTTCTTACTTCAATTTCGCGCACCAGAGCTCGGGTATTTTCTATGTCTTGAACTCTCGAGAATGGAGGAGGGTCACTTCATATTTATAGGCAAAATCGACCCCGCGCAAAAAACCCTCCCTGAGCGCGTAATCCGCTTTGATCGCGAAATACAAATCTTCCGCACACAACCATTTTCCGCGCACTACTCCATAATTTCGCGCACCTCATGCCTTTGCCATTTTACGAGCTTCGGACCTCGTAACACCTCTTGCGCGAAATACTTCATCCGCTATTTCGCGCGCCACTTCAATTTTCCGCGCACGCCTCCAAAATTTCGCGCGCCTCATGCCTTTACCGATTTTCAAGCTTTCGGCCTTGAAACATCTTTTGCGCGAAATAAAATTTCGCGCAACCCGCTGTTTTGCGCGCCATGCTTAATTTTTCCGCACACCTCCTTCATTTCTCTCTCCTCAACCTTCGCCAACAACATATCACTCCATTTTCCATTGGCGATTTTCAGGCCCATAAATTTGGCAAACACTGGGAAACGGCGCCACCTTGTACTGCTCTTTTGTACCACCTCCAGATCGTCCTTTCCTTTGTCATAGTTCTTTGTCAACATGGAATGTCAACAAATTCTCGGGAACTCGACAATTCTCCATGGAAACCTGCTTTGTCAACAAACACAATTAACCCAAAAATACTGCAATGTTACCTTGAGGGATTTTTGCCCAACAAGCTTTTTCATTTTATCACATTGTCGATATACTAGAGTCGTGGCAGCATCATTAAAGTTTTTCACCCTATCAATATCATCATTTTCACTAGATGCATCAGCTGTCCTCATATCGAAGTCTTCTTGATTCGAAATCCTTTCTTTTTCATGCTGACGAATAAACGGAAACCAGTCATCTAACAAATTCTCCATTCCAGTCCTTTCATTTCGATCATCACCAATTTGAGATTTCATTTTCTCCCCATTGTGATACCACACAAAGTAGTTTGCTTGAAAACCATTTTTGGTTATGTGGTAGATGACTTCTTCACGGCTCAACCAAGGTCTACCAACACAATTGGAACATGGGAAGTGTATGCGACCACTATCTGATGCATTGTGAAATGAAAAATCTATAAAGCTCTCTAAATTGTTTTGAAAATTGCTTGAGATCTGATCGGTTTCATACATCCAACTTCTGTCCATTCTGTAAAAAGAATTTATATAAGTCATTTTGTCATAAACAATTCAATAGGATTGAACTTTAATAGAAAATACATTTAAGTAAATGATAAAGGAAGAAAATAATCAAGGTATCAACTACACATGTGAAAAAAACATACAAATGTGTTATTGAAAAAATGTAAAACCAACAAGAACTTAATGTGTTATATCACATCACAACATGCCTCATCCCATAACCATATTAGTAGGGTATCATGAACATGAATAACATCAACCTTGTGCCATCCTCCTAACCTACATGACCCCAACCACATGCCACATCTTATTATAGCCTTATCACATCACACCTCACCGGAAAACACTAGGGAAATCATAGTACATCTCACCTGAAGACACATGGACAATCACATCGCATCTTGCCTAAAAACACATGGTCAATCACTTTTGAAGGAAGAGTAGGGAAGACATGGTAGCTATCCAACCATATATCCACCATCCTAGATATTATAAAAAATACCCATAACTCAAAACCTCTGATCATTGGTATGTTTATCCAACTCTGGTTGGGAATGTGTAGAAATAACATAA
Organism: Viscum album; assembly: GCA_963277665.1. Taxonomy (NCBI): domain Eukaryota; kingdom Viridiplantae; phylum Streptophyta; class Magnoliopsida; order Santalales; family Viscaceae; genus Viscum; species Viscum album. Next base: position 3,058 of record CAUJRU010004361.1, on the reverse strand, counting down.
AAATACATGATATATAGATAGCACAAAATACTCAACCTATGGGTTCACATTAACTACATAATCACACACTTTACTACTACCATAAAACACATAAACCACACCTCCACCACACAAGACACATAGCATTTCTCACTTTCATTTATAAGCCACTTCATTCACACTTACATTGTCCATTCATTTAATGTTAAATTAATTAAATCCATTTACCACACATCCATTTCTATTCCATCTCATTTATTTAATATCTTGTTTTTTTTGTTTTAACAGCATAATTTACTCCATAGATAACCACGAAACTAATAAAACCACCACACAATAACTCACCATCTCACAATAACCATCGACGCCATGTTACATCGACCAACCATCTCACCAAAACAACCACATATCACAACAAAAATATTGCACATCACAAACCACCGCACAACCAAAACCACCTCACCACATCATACACCAAAACTTCATCACACAACACCTCCACACGACACAACACCACCACACATCATCACTATCATACAACTTCACATGTCACATCCATGTCCACTAACCATCACATTACAACCCCACATATCACAAAGCCCAACTGGTCACCTCAATCCCCATAAAACACCCTACAACATACAATGAAACACAAAAAAAAAACCTCTCATAGAGGCAACATACCCCAACTTCCACAATTTATTTATTCAAGGTCTTTTATTACTTTATCCCTTTATTTAGCATGAACATTATCACAAAACTGATATTCCAGGGGAAACTAATTAATTAACAAAATATTCATTCATTTCCCTATTTTTCACGGTGAAATCACATCAAAATCCAAACTTAAAACCAAAATATTAGATCAATAACAATAAAAACAAGGTACCATATGTGTATAAAGAATAAAATATATGATTTGAGATGATTCATATGGGTTTTCACCTATTCGGAGGGGGGAGTTCGAGAGTAGAAGAGAGCTGGAGCTGGATTGATAACATAAAACTAAAATATTAGATCAATAACAATAAAAATAGGGTAGTATATGTGTATAAAGGAAAAAATACCTGATTTCATATGGGTTTTCACCTCTTCGGATGGGGGAGTTCGCGAGAGTAAGAGAGTGTTGGAGCAGGATGAATTTAGGGTTCTGTTGCGAATGGGGGAGAGCAGCACCGCGGCTGTATTTGGGGGAAATCTTTCCCAATGGTTTTTAAAAACCATTGGTAAAGAGATGTTCAGGGTACCCTTTTCCAACGGTTCTATAGAACCATTGGCAAAAGGGTACCCTTTCCCAACGGTTCTCTTGAACCGTTGGCAAAAGGGAACCTAAAACACCCCTTTACCAACGGTTTGAAGAAACCGTTTGCAAAGGGTGACTTTTCCCAACGGTTTTAGTGAACCATTGGGAAAGGCTTCTCTAATCCTTCAACACCAACGGTTTAAGCAAACCGTTGGTAAACACCCATTGGTAAAAACCAGAATTCCAGTAGTGGATCTTGGATGTAATGGTTAGATCCATAATATTGGCCATGATTTGATGTGTCTTTATTGTTTAGTAATAGTTTTACTTTAGATCTATTGTGTTGGATTTTCTCCCTTATATCAATTACATGATCTTGCATCGATAATAGACCTCACAAGGAGTCATTGGTATGAACAACCTTGGATAAGGATGTGAAAGGATTGGATGATTCATTTCAATTCTTATACATTTCTTATGTGGGATTAATGATTGTGGAATTCCACCTTTGAGGTAGGTGTCCCCTTCGATACTCAATCACATATACATCTATGGTTGGAATTGATTATGTGCCTATATATATCCAGTAATTATTCTTGTTTCTTATTTTACTCTGTTAATTATGTATTCCTTATATATTTCCTATGTTCGAGTATTACATGGATAAACTGAGATACCCTAAGTCTAGGAAATGAAGTTTATGTGAGGCTCTAGGCCCATGATGAACATACATGTGCACATAAAGTGTGGTAGTATCATTTGGAAACTAGGTCAACATGAGGTTAAAATGTTGGTTTACCTATAGAGAGAACTTTTTATTTCCTTGAGTGGGAATTTTTTTTGCTAGACATTGTGACTTAAATCTAGAAAGATTATTTAGGACTTGATCCCTAGGTTTAATAGGAGTAACACCATGTGTTGTTGAGTGGACTCTTTAAGGTGTGGGGTAAGGCTACCATTTGTGGGTTTTGGGTCATAGTCATCACTTGATCCCTAAGTCTAGGAAATGAAGTTTATGTGAGGCTCTAGGCCCATGATGAACATACATTTGCTAACCTAAATCCCCTTCTTCCCCAAAACCAGCGCCCCCCCCCCCCCCACCTGCTCGACCTGACCTGCGCGCAACCCCCTCCTCCTCTGGCGGGTCTCCAAGCCAGCACCATCCTCCTGCCTACTTCGCCCAGCCGCCCGATGTGCGCCCTCCTTGCTGAGCTGCACCAATCCGCGTGCCCCTCTGACATGTTTCCCCAATCTGGAAACCTCCCTCCTAACCACGCGCCCCAGTCTGGCAACCCCCCTCTCCCAGCCGACCGCCTCCCTCTCCCAATCGGCCACCCCCATCGTGGCTGCTGCCTCTGGCCAACCTGCAACCCCCCCCCCCCCGACATTCCATGTTCATCACGCACCACCCCTGATCTAAGGGCCCCCAGAGAGCTTCCCCTAACCGATGTCACCCCCTCACCGGCTTCACCCCCTTGTTGGCGTCCTTCCAGTCACAGTTTTTCCCTTCGGTAAGGATTTGGTTTGAGATTTCTTTATGGGGTTTGAGTTTTTTAAACCCTAGTTGTTGGCGGTCAATTTATTGAGTTAGATACCTCTATTATGGGTTCATTTTGGTTTTTTTAGGTTAGGTTCAACTTCCCGTGTGTGCCTTTGAGGTGCACTTGATGTTTCACACTGATTTTCAGGCGTTCTTCGTCGATTGAGATAGGACCCTTTGCACGTTTCTGTTAAAATTTAGATTACATTGGTTGCTTGATTTTTATGCACACCCCTACATTACTAAATAACATTATATTATTTTTAAAATGGTTTTATTAATTGAAATAATGTGGT
>CAUJRU010004360.1:0-18191 GCA_963277665.1 Viscum album | reverse complement strand
TATTCAATAAAAAATAATGTAAATAATATTGTCACACCCCACGACTAACATGCATCACTTATATGTAGGTGATTTACGCTCTCAAGGAAATGATTTTAAAAACCTAAAATATATATAATAAGTATTAGAGGATTCACTAAGGATTTATAAAATAAATTAAATAAACTAAAAATTTCACTATTTGAAATTAAAAACATATATTTGGTAGATTTTGCCCTTTTTAGTATTTATTACATCAATATAGGGTTCTTATGATGTCATAAAACACACCATATATTTATATGATAATTAATTTTTACCCAAAAATTCAACTATCTCAAAAAATTATGAAAAATTCACCGTTGGATAATTTCGACATCCTAATTCAAAAAATAATATTCATTTTATCTAAATAATTTTATAAATATGTGAATTTTCTCTTTTAAATTAAAAAAACCATATTTATTGAAAATTGACACGTTTTGAAAAAAAAATAGTTTTCAAATCTTAATAAAAATTACTTTTGACATCATAAAAATTATATGATCAGTTATATTTAATAAAATGTATTTAATAATAATATTTTATTAAAATATTATTTATTTCAAAAATACATTAATTCATAAAAATAGATTTTATAATGGAATTTTAATTTTAACCAAAAATACTACTTATGGTTTAAAAATCATTTACAAAGTAAAAAAAATAAGAAGAAAAATATATTCATTATTCTATAAAAAATAATTTACATAATATTATTTTCGGGGTCTTGATACATATCTCTTTATTACATCGTCATATGTTCTAGAGTAAGGTGTGCGATGGTGGGTCTTTCATGGGGTCGTTCAATGAACATGGTTTGGGTCATGATCTCGATGAGCTTGAACTTCTCTCATAAATGGTTTCATTCATGATTAAGTTGTTGGATATAATATTGGGATTGGTTTAGGGAAAAGACCAAAAAAGTTATCTCCCTTAGAAGCTTCGATAAATTGGCTTCATAGGGTGCAATCCTATTGGTTGAGGTCATCACTTCCTTTGTCTGTGCCAAAAGGATTTGTTAAAACCCTATATTTATACTAGTCATGTGATAATTATTCAACGGATATATTATCAATGTTAAAGATATTTAACAATAATTTAAAATACAATTGGATATAGTAAAATAATTTTATGCATTTTCTATAACCATAAGAAATTTAATTAAGTCAAAATAAAGGGAATTTTATTCATAAATGTTCGGGTCGTTACAGAATTCCCCCCTTAAAAAATTTCACCCTATAAATTTCCTTTTCACACACTAAAAAATATGAAGGTAAATATGCTTTATAACCTCCTCTAGTTTCCACATTGTTTCTTCAAACTTGTGTTTTCACCACAACACTTTGATGAGGGGCATTATCTTATTTCGTAGAACTTTTTCTCTATAAGCTAAGATATTCACCAGATTCTTCTCATAGGAATGGTTATTCTACAATGGTAACACATTTTCATTGAGTGCATGTAATGGTTCTATCATGTACTTTCTTTATAGGGATACATGGAATACATCATGTACTTGAGATAGGTTCGGTGGGAGTGCTAGTCAATAGGTCACTGCTTTGATGCGAACAAGGATCTAAAATGGGTTGATATACCTTGGAATAATATTTCCCTTCTTCCCAAATCTCACGACTATATTCCATGGTGATATTCATAGGAATACCATGTCTCCAACATTGAACTCTAGGTCATGTCAATGATTTTCAGCCTAGCTCTTTTTTCATCTCTGGGCAGCTTTGATGTGATGTTTTATGGTCTTAACCTTCTCCAATATTTCTTCAAACATTTCAGGATGTAGAATTTTTGTTCCCAAACTTTATCACAACATGCTGGTGTTTTTCACCTCTTTCTATAAAGGGCTTCATAAGGGGCCATTTGGATTCTTGAGTAGAAACTGTTATTGTAAGAGAACTCTGCCAAAGGAAGATGTTGGTCCCATCTACCTTTGTAGTCCATTGAGAAATCTCTCAACAGTTCCCCAAGTGTTTAGATAGTTTTCTCCGATTGGAAATCATTTTGAGGGTGATAAGACATAATAAAATTTAGCTCAGTGTTTAGATCATGCAGAATAATTTTCAAAAACTTAGAGGTGAATCTTATATCTTGATAGAAAATAATCGATAGTGGTAATCCATGCATCCTTACCACTTCTCTAATGTATATTTGTGCCAGTTAATCCAGTGATAAATACTCTCGAATCATAATGAAGTTTGATTTATTTTTAAGAATATAAACAATAACCCAGATAGTATTGTTTCCTTTGAATGTCTCTAGAATCCCGGTGACAAAATCTATGGTGATGTTTTCCCATTTCCATGTTTGTATGGGTAATGGTTACATCATCCCCTTAGATTTATTTCTTTAAGACTTAACTTACTGACATACCAAACACTTTTATGTATATTCTACAATCTCCTTCTTCATGTTATACCATAAATAGTGCACTCAAAGATCATGATACATCTTTGTGGTTCCTAGTTGAATAGAGAAAGTAGAACTATGTTCATCATAAAAAAGTTCTTTCTTTAACCTAGGATTTTATGGAACACATAGTCTTGACCCAAATCTCACAATTCCTTCTTCATTAAAATTTAATTCTGAGGATTTACCTTTTCTAATAGTTTCCACTTTCTTCTAAATTCCCACATAATCTTTTTGAGCATCCTTTAACCTTTACAAAATATATGGTTGAGCAATCATTTGTTAAATGATTGATGATGTTCCTTTTTTTATGATTCCCATGTCCATATTATTAAATTCTAAGAAGATTGGATCCTTACCAATTCTCATAAATGATAGAATTGATGGGTTATTTCTACTTAGAGCATCTGTTACCTTGTTCTCTTTCCCAATATGGTAGTGGATTGAGCATTCATAATCCTTGATGAGCTCTAACCATCTTCATTGGCACATATTCAGATATTTCTATGTGAATATATATTTGAGACTTTTTGATCCGTATATATTTCTCACTTCTCCCCAAATAGATAATTCCACCATATTTTCAACTCAAAGATCATAGCTTTAACTCCAGATCATGTGTGGGATAGTTTTTCTCATGAGTTTTCAACTTCCTTGAATCATAGGCAATGAATTTTTCATTTTTCATCAACACACATCGCAATCCCTTATTTGAAGAATCACTAAAAATTACAAAAAATCCCCACTTCTGGGTAGTGTGATCATAGGGGCAGTGACAAGCCTCCTTTTCAACTCCATAAAGCTTTCTTCACATTTATCATTACAAAAAAAATTACTCCCTTCCGAGTTAGATTGGTAAGAGGGTTTGGTAATCATGAGAAATTTCTCACAAATCGGCAATAATATCCAACTAACCTAAGGAAGCTAAGGATATCTATCATAGATATTGGCCTTGGTCATCCCTAAATTGTTTTTTTCTTGGAAGCATCCACATATATCCTATTTCTTGTAATGATATACCCCAATAATGAGACTTAATTCAACCAGAACTCACACTTGTTGTACTTTTCAAAGATCTTATCTTTTTGTAAGGTCTCTAGAACAGTGCTCAGATGTTCCTCATGCTCCTGTTTGGTTTTAGAGTATATTATAATATCATCTATGAAGACTACCAAAAATTTGTAGAGGTAATATCTAATACTCTATTCATTAATTCCAGGAATATTTTTGGGGAATTAGTGAGTCTTAAAGGCATCACTATGAACTTATAGTGCTCGTACCTTGTATGAAAAGTAGTCTTGGGGATATCCTACTTATTCACCCTTACATGATAATATCTGGACCATAGATCCACCTTGGAGAAGTATTGTGTTCCACTTGGCTGATCGAACAAGTCATCAATTCGAGGAAAATTATACTTGTTATTTATCGTGATTTTTTTTATCTCATGATAATAAATGAAATGGCACATTGTCCCATCCTTCTTCTTGATGAAGAGGACTAGTGTGCCCCATAGTGAAACACTTGGGTGTATAAACCAGTTATTCAGATTCTCTTGTAGTTGTTTCTTTAGCTCCTCAAGTTCAAAAACAACCATTCTATATGATGTATTAGATACTAAAAACACCCCAGGTATAATTTTGATCGAAAATTAGACCTATCAGCTAGGAGGAAGACTAGGAAATTCCTCAGGAAATACATCATCGAATTCCCTCACAATAGGTATGTCTTAGAGAATGGTTCATTCTGTAGAACCAATCATTTGAGCTAGATATGATTTCTCATAGATCAATAATATCTATGATTGAGATGATGGTTCTAAATAAGATTCATATTTCTTCTTGCACTTGTATAGAATCAGGGTTCAATTCTCCATATAGATAGTGATTTCCCTCTCGTGGAAATTTATGTTATCTCTCTATAGGTAAAGTCAATCCATGACCTAAATTGCATCAAATTCCACCAAGGAAAGTATGACAAGGTTATTTGAGAATCTCAATCCGCAAATTTTGATAGGGGGTTATATTCATGGTATAAAATTATTACCCCATTTTCCATCTTCATCGATATCTCAACTTCTTTGTGGTGATGTTTGAATAGTTATACTAAACTTTCATGATATAAAAGAATGTGTAGAACTATGGATGATAACCCTAACTTTAACTTTTTTATTCTGGTTCTACTTTATCCAACATGAAATTAGGGATGAATAAATTTAAATTATTAAACACGTAAAAGGGAATCCAATGAAATTAAAGGGATAACTTAAAATTCACATTTATCTCATTAACTTATGAGTTTATAGTCTTCAGTATATGTTATCCATGATCTAATTCCTAACATATATTACTATAGTATTTTTTCCCTTTATCCCTTAATAATGGTTTTTAATGATTTTATGAATTTACCAAAGCATATCCACCAGGATTTTCAAACCAGGTGTGTAGTAAGGCGTGTTTTTTGGTACCATGTTACACCGAGTCAAGCCCAGAAAACCTTTTCGGATTTGTTACTCCTAGGTACATCTGTTCCAGAACCATGTCCACTTGTAGTATCCAGATAGAGATGTATTTTCTTAATAAAATACATGTTCTATACTCACTAAAATTTCAGTATGTTCTCTTACACTTAATCATATCCCCAAGGGTTTTCAATAGGGTTTTCTAATCCTAATCCTAAAAATAACTAAACCTGTAGTCTAATAAAAAATATACCAACCATGTTCCTTATTTTATATTTAATCATGATTTATTACATATATTTTCACTTAATAAAACTCATGATATTTATAGGTATAGTGTCTTGGGAAATTATAAACATTACATAACAACTTAAAACATGGAATACAACGTCTTTATTGAAAACTTTTTTTACATGACCACAACATTCCTTTGTACTTAGCACTGGATAGGATAACCTGGGGACATACATAAGAAAGGGGTAATCTATAAATCCCAATAAGGGAATAAACATGGAATAACATGAGTATGATGATACATATTAGACAAGCCATATAAATGAGGCATAAAGTAACATGAATATAAAGTCATGATATAGCTTGATAATCATAACATGGAAATGTGGAAACGACTTAGAACACTAAATCATAAACATAAGTCAAATATAAATCACAAAGACTTCATGGTGGAAAAATTTTGCATAAAGTAATCAGGTAAACACCTATCCCAACATGAAATATCATGATTCTAAACATTACCCAATGCATTAGAGCACTATAAAGGTTCACCCTTCATAATCATTTCAATCTCATTCTTAAGTGTGCCACATAGTTCATATAATATGTATTCATTAAACATCATCATTTATTACATGATCAAGGAATGTGTAATACATACATTTAATTCCTAAATTAATAATTATATGTTCATAAATTTTAATACCCTTGATATAATAATAGGTATGGTATTCACTATAAGATTATTTTGGTATGGAAAATCACAGTAAAATTTTGGTAGCATAATGACGTCATATAGAAATTCATAAAGTGGGTTGATGAGAGAGAAAGGGGTAACACATAATATATACATGAAATGTAAATTAATATGAATATTTAATAACATATCCCAAAATAGGTAAAAGGAAATTATAATACATAACATAAAAGGGAATCTTGATAAAGGAGACGGGTGCAAGATCCCTTAGGTAATTTCGGTATAGTAACGGGTGGGCTTAAAGGTTCATAGGGGGGATTAATGGGATTTAAATGAAGATCCCATAATTTATACATAAAATGGAAAGTTAGGGTATCATGAAACATCATATCCCAACATATGAAAATGGAATTTAAGAAGCATAATATAAAGTAAGTGCTTGAATGGAAATGCGAAGAGATAAATCCCTTACTTGGATGTGTGACTATAAAGGCTTGGGATAGTCTTATTGGGAGACTGGGGATGACTTATTAAGACTCTAATGAGTAGATAGAAGATTTTTTATGAGCTTAAAGGAGTTTGAGTGAAGATAAATGGGATCTTGGGTGGGTTAAAATAAGAAATAACGGGCATTTAGTTATTATTTTGGTTTTGGACACTACATAATAAAATATTCAAAACCACAAACCATCCCATGGTTTTTTCCCATGGTTTCTAGAAAAGGGGAGTGTATTAAATCATTTTATAAGTCTAAGGACTGAACATATTAAAATAATGGCATTGCTTATGTAGAGGTGAGTTACATTCTCAACAAAATGATTTTAAAATATTAAAATATATTATAAGTATTGGAGTATTTACTAAGGCATTATAAAATAAATAAAATAAACTAGAATTTTCATTCATTTAAATTAAAAATGTATATTTTTTGGAGGATAACTTTTTTAGTATTTATTACATCTCTATAGGGTCATTATGATGTCACAAAACACACCATATATTTATACAGTATTTAATTTCTACCCAAAAAGAAAATTATGAAAAATTCACCATTGGATAATTTTGAAATCTTGATTCCAAAAATAAAATTAATTTTATCTAAATAATTTTCTAAATATGTGAATTTTTAATTTTAAAATAAAAACCGACATTTATTGAAAATTGAAGGGTTTTGATGAAAACAGATTTCAAATCTTAATAAAAATTAATTTTAACTTCATAAAAATTATATGGTCATTTATATTTAATAAAATTTATTTAATAATAATATTTTATTAAAATATTATTTATTTCAAAAATACATTAATTCATCAAAATAGATTTCTTAATTGAATTTTAATATAAACCAAAAATACTACTTGTGCTTTAAAAATCATTTACAAAGTAACAATAATAAGAAGAAATATATATTCATTATTATATACAAAATAATGTACATAATTTTATTGTTATGGTATTGATACATATCCATTTATTACACTAAAATATAACCTAAGATTAAGGTGAGTGATGGTGGGGATTTCATGGGGCCGTTCGGTGAACATGGGTTGGGTTGTGATCTCGATAAGCTTGAAACTCTCCTATAAATGGTTTCTATCATGCTTCATTTATCGAATCTCAACTTGGTATTGGTCTAGGGAAATGCCTAGAAACTATATATCCCTTATAAGCTCTTATAAATGGGATTTATTGGATAAATTCTACTGGTTGAGGCCATCACTTCCTTTTTTGTGCCAAAAGGATTTGTTAAAACTCTATATTTATACTAGTCATGTGATCATTGTTCAATAGATATATTATCAATATTATAGATACTTAATGGTCATTTAAAGTCCAATTAGATATAATAAAATAATTGTATGAATTTTCTATAACCATGAGACATTTAATTAAGTCAAAAGAAAGCGAATTTTATTCATAAATGTTCAGGTCGTTACAGCTAATCACGTTGGTGCTGCCTAGAATGACATCAGCCTCCATATTCCTGGGATTGTCCCCCATAGGTATCAGTCCCGCAGAACCACATCTTTCCAAATTAATTCAGGAAAATAGTGATCCATGTCGTAAACCATGTCACCTTTTCCCCCTCCGAACCATAACCTACCAACTACCTAACTGCAAGATAGTCATCACCATCATGAAATCGGCACTTCCCACCGCAAACCACAATGTTCTATCCCCCACCAGACCATATCATGTCAACTGCATGAAATAAAACCACCACCATAACACCCACAGATCTAACCTTCCACAAACCACACTTACATCAACTAATGAGAAACCCATCAACCCCCACCCAATGGAAATCTTCTACGACCTAGAGTTGAACCTCAATTTCCTAATACAATGGCAAGCACCAAAACCACTTAGACACTACTCTGGATGCACTAGATTTATTATATGTTATTAGTACCATTAGTAGATGTATTTTTAATCGAGGTAACACCAATTGAAATTCTATAAATTGGGTTCATAGATTTATTATATACTATTTTGATTTATTTTTATGTCATAGTAAATGTGATGAAAGGGATTTTATTATTATAGGCTATTTGATCTATGAATTTTCTACTAATTTTGATACATTAAAGTCAATTATTTTCTTTCTATTTACTATATTTAGTTGAACTATTACCTAAAAAATAAATATTTATTTTTTTATATATATCTGTTAACCACAAAATATGAATACATTTCACAAACCAAATCAATAAAGGAATAATATTTATAATAATTATTACAATGGAATTAGAGCATAATGATCTTGAAATTATAACTTTTGGTTATTATAAAAGTTCTTTATACTTATCCAAGAATCATATTTTTCATGGGAAATTTAAATATATAGGTTCTATATTGAGTTTTTTTATGTTTGTGATAAAAATATGTCCACATTTATGATCATAAAATATATACATGAGATAATCCAACTGGTATACTAATTAAAGCTTTGTGGGTTTCTATAATTGGTCATTATTTAAAAAATTTAAATATTTGACCAATTAAATAACTTGGGTTTAAGGAGAATCGACATGATATTAAGCCATGAATTTTACTTTTCAAGGTGGAGATATGTTTAAATTATATTTCAGGTGTTTTATTTTATGTTGAAAATTAAATTTCATGTTGGTATATAAATATATTCTACGATTAAATTAATATGTTATGAATCCATGAGTTGCGATATAGAAATAATACTTTTTAATAAATATACTTAAAGTTATATGGGTAACACGTAAATGTTTTAACTCCACACAACTATTTATTCTACTAAACATAGCTTCTTCATTAGATCTACTCCATAAATCACCCATTATTCTACCCAACACACCATAATATACACATTAATTTAGTTGATTATGTTGAATTATAGTGATTAATGAGATTATTTTTAGATTAATACCTAATTAATATGATTGTGAAGGAATTTGAACTAATAAGAGTTTTTGATTTCATATTTAAGGAGGTTAAACACATCTAAAGTTATATATAATTGAATAATTTATTGGGTAATTGGAGGATTAATGTGAATAGGGTCATATATAGTAATGGATTCTATAGATTCAAGTTAATTGTGAAGATCTTGTTGCTCGAGTATATAAAAACTTAGTGATATAATTGTTCAATAATAAATAAGGTTTTGATAAAGATTGAATATATGAGGTCTTAGGGTAATCGAATTCAGTTTTTTAGCTCAGTTGAGTGGGAATATTAATAGTCATTTTGTGTATTCTTATATTTCGTTGAATTGGTTTTTGTTTTAATTTATTGATTTTTCTCAGTCATTTTTATATTATTATCTTTATATCACATTATTAATGAATTTCTCATTTACTTGTTTGCGATAAAAGTACAATAGGTTTGAGAATATCATGTAATATAGGTCTCCTCTTTTCATTATTTATGTTTTAATTTTTAGATTATTAGGGGGGATAGGCCTAGGAATATGTAGTATACTCCCAATAGAGATATTCTAGTATTGGTTTTATTGATGTACTTTATGAAAGGATTGAAATAAAAAAATAGAAGTCATGAAATGGAAAAATAAACAAAAAATGATAAATGAAAATGTGTAAAGATAGAGAACACTAGTATTTACATGATTCAGACTATGTTGGTCCTATGATCAGGGAAAGAACACCACAAAAATTTATTTTTTTATGAAAAGAAAACATAGTAGTAATATTACAATAAGAGATAGGAAGGAAAGAAATAAAACAAAAAAATGGGACCATAAAGTATATCTTAGGATCACATTATTGTATCTTTAGGGATTATAATGAACTCAATATAATAATATGGAATATATGAGAATCCTAGATAAACTAACACATGAAACTCCAGGAAAATTAAAAGTAAAAAAGGAAAAAATCACTAAACCAGAGAATAATGATGAATGAACTCATAGGTTTAGACCTACACCAAGAACCCATAAATTCTCATTAGAAGGGATAGTAAGAACTGACAAGGCCGAAACTCATCATTTCGTTATTATGGTCCACCCCTAATCTCATAAGAACCAATATCGCCACCAAAATGAAACTCCAAAGGAAAAATAATGGTATAATCTATTATCACAGAGCACTAGGGTACTTATTATTTAGAGATATTTCTTTCTTTATCTTTGAAAACTAAAAGTGGAAGAATTCCTAGGGAGTGAAATCATTGATTGGGGCCTCAAGAGGATAAAGGTGGTGCAATGATAGTGGGGAAGGGAAACAGAAATCCTTAAGTGAAATACAGGGCATATATATAGTATAACATAAGGTAAGGATCAAGAAGTAAAGGTTGGTGTAATAAATTTGAAACAAATCCTAGCCATGAGTCCATGGAAATTGGAGGAGGGACATAGTATGTGGATCACCTCATAATATATAAAAAAAAATAAGTGCACTGGGAATGCACAAAATTATGCCCCATAGTCAGCTGATATGGTTGATCAATATCCATAGATCTCCCCAATAAATAACCACATCAAACTATAAGGCCCAAAATTCTAACCAAACACCTAGTTCCCCAAGTCCATCAAACAAATTCCAAACACACAAGCCCACCAAAAATAGGTGTAATGGCCCGAAAGTTTTAGGTAATTTTTGCCTTTCTTTCAGCCACTCATTAAGTGTTTTTAAATTTTAATTTAATTGGGATAAGTCTTGGATTACTTTTGGATGGTTTTAAAGGCTTTTGAATAATTTTAAGTGGTTGCATGGTTTAATCATGGTTTAGGAAAACCATGTGGTTCTCCTAAGGAAACCATTGGAGGTGTATAGTAGGTGGTGCATAGTTGGAATATGGTAGGCATGTAGTTAGAGATAACCCTGAACTTTTCTCTAGGAAACCATGCGACTTGGGAAAAGGGAAAAAAACATGGTTGGAATATAGTTTACCAAACCATGTGTTCAAAACTTGTCTATACCTAGATAAGGAAGTGAGTCATCCATGGTTGGAAAATGGTTTGGAAAACCACGTGAAAAAATAATGCACAACAATTTATTTAATCCAAAAATTGGTTTTTAAACCAGAATCCTCCTCAAAACACCTCATTATTCCTCCAACACCTAGGGCTCTTGAAATTAGGGACTTTGGTTTCCATTCTTGGCATTTACACTCCCCCCAAACTCCAAATATTTTGGATCTAGAGGCTTTGTATCACGTGGATTCAAGGTTAGAGGTTATTATTTTTTTTTTCTTAACATTTTTTCGAGATATCCTCTCCACTTATTGGATGGAATCATAGATATGTGATCATATATCTAGATCTATTAATTATAATATAGTTTGATGAAAATTTATTGTTTTATCAATGGTTACGAAGCTAGATCTAGACAGTTTAAATCATTTTCTACAATGGATGTATATCTTCCATTAGAGATATATCTCATTAGGTAAGTAAAATTATTTCTAATCCTATGTCGGTATCTCCTTTTTGAATATTTTTCTAGAATCCCTATTATGATGAATTGATTTTGGTTCTAGGGATCCATAGGGTTCTAATTTTATCTAGTTGGTGCACAGGTATGATTTGGGTATCATAAATTGATAGAACTTTCAATTTGAAATCAATGTGATTGAGGTAGGAAGTACCTTACCATATGGGGCCCTTGTGTGAGTTGTTTCATTTATTTTGATCACATGTGTATTCATGTGTATCCATGAGATCATTCTTGATGATGATCATGTGTGTGTGTGGCTATGATAATTCATTCCTGGTATTCTATGTTGTTCTTATATGTGCTATGACCTATTATGTGTGAACGTATGGCCAATAAAGGCTTTTTTCACTGCCAAATGATGGGTATGAAATCATTACTTTTTTGGACCATAGAGGGGGAGCATATACAGATTGTAATAATAACGATGAGGGACTTGGACATGGGGTAGGGGTATGATGGCCTTATGGGATAACCTAATGAAAAAATGGGGTATTATGGCCTTGTGTTCTGGCATATAATAGATATGGGGTATTATGGACTTGTGGCCTAACTCATGACAGTCATGGGACATAACAACCTTGTGGTCTGACCCAAGGATTATTGGCTATATGGATTCTTAGAGATATGTGGTGGCCCTGTGGTTGACCCATGATCATGACTTATATTATTGCATTCCTTTCAACATGGATCCAAAGCAGGTGTGACTAGGGTTCATGGTTGCATGATTAGCACATGAGCAATTGACACATGATTTATTTTTTCTTTCTTGTGTATTTACTTACTACCATGGCATACACCTCTTATGAATTTTTACTTACATTAAAGATTCATTGGTGTTGTCATTATGGGTTTATACTCACACCCTACATTGGTAACTCTGTGAACATGCTAACATCATGATCATGAATATAGGGAAGAGTAAGGGGTGTGATAGGTAGCTAACGAGGTGGAGTGTAGTGATTGAGGAAATGTTGTCATAGACTCTAATCATTATATAGATTTTTTATTCTTATCTTCTCCATCTTATAACATTATTTTGACCTTCCACTTTGGGGGTCCTTAGTTTATTACTTGTATAACATTGTGTTACCTAGCATGCCATCTAATAGTGTATTTACTATTATTTAGTTCCACTACTCCTTTTTGTGTTATTATTTATTCTTTTTATTATTATAGTGTTTGGATATAGATACTGAGGGCATAATATTACCATTTTACCATTTGTACCCTCACTTCTAGTCAGTGACCTCTTGCATATGGGGAGGCACATGTGAGATCATGTATCTCACCAGTATAGACCAGGTGATTCAGGTGGGGTAATTACAAGGTGGTATTAGTGGAGTTTTTCGTTTCATTTTATTCTAGACTTGTTTGGGTCATGTTATTAAGAAGTTAGGCTATGTGGAACTTGGGTAGGGGGTTTGTGTAAGTACATGTCCATCACATATGTGATGTACCTCCTTATTTCTATTGATGGGATCATTGTTACAATTGTGGATTTATGGTTCCAAATTGATCTTGAGTATGTTGTTTTGTTTCAATTTATGGTATTTGTGTGTGTTCATGCATCATGATTAGGCACGTAATATCACATTTTCTATATATACATATTGCTTTATATGCATGGAAATTTATTTAATTAAATGTATTTATTTGTGCTTTTATGATATACTATGCTGGCAATTTGATTGGTTGAACTTGAGAACTCTTATTTTTTTGTTGTATATATATGACTATGACTAACATGCAGGTGTGGAAGATAAGTCATAGTCCTTGGGTATTACTAAAATAGTTATACCTTATCATTTTGGGTAGCCTCCTAGGATAGGTCTTCCTATAGAAATACCTTATGTGTTCCTATAAACTACTTGATTCTATATTTTAGGTATGTTGATATAGGAATTGTAATTGTTCATTTGTAATTACAAAAAAATTCCTCCTAGAAGACTACTTAGTGAACCACTAGTAGAAGAAGATCATAATTCTCCCACCATGGAGGATGCTCTTGTTCCACCCCTAGATGAATATAAGGATGCAGTTGAGCATGATCATGTTCCAATTCTAGTGTTTTAGGTGGAGTAACCACTTTATAATGGATTTCTACACATAATATATATTCAAGGTGGAATAGTCTTTATAAAATGGTTGATTAATGCCTATTAATTCTAGATATAGCATTATCCAGCCTTTTAGGGAACTGGAGGACCTCATAATGATAATGGATGGATTGACGTCATCGAGGGGATCATTGATCTAGGGGAGACTCTAGAGGATTAATGGGTAAATTTGGATAATTTCATGATTTAGGGACCCTCCATGAGGTGGTTATGTGTTATGAACTAGGAAAGAATATGTGAGGGTCTTACATGGGTGACCTTCAAAGATCTATTCTTTGAAGAGTTATTTTCACTTGAACTAAATTTGGATCATGCACAAGAGTTTATGGAGCTTTAGTAGGGATCAATGTCGGTGTATTCTTACTCTTCCCATTTCAAGGATTTACATAAATTCTCTCCTCTCTTAGTGGGAAATGAGTCACAAAAGGCCTAAAACTCAAGATTAGCCTTCATCTATAGCTGAGGCACCAGGTTATAAGTTTTTACCTAACAACATATTTAGATGTTCTTCTCAAGGCCTTAATGATAAAGAAAGGTTTAGAATAGGATAGAGTTATAGGTTTTATTCCAAATCTTAATAGATATTATATAGGACTTATCAGTGCTAGAATGGGTGTCTATTTTATTAGTAATAATAGTAATAATAGTAATTCCAAGGAGATACATCAGGAAAGTGGTATGTAATCAAAGAAGAAAAAGGTTTATTTAGAACCCTTTGTAGATGGAGGAGTTCCCCAGTGTTTTAATTGTGTATAGGGTTTCCACTATGGAAAGAAATTCCCAAGATCTTAGAAAAAGTGTCTTTAGTGTAGAAATATGGGAAATGTTTAGCAATTCTATTTAAGGTTGTTGTTTATAGACTCTCACAAGGGTGAATGGAATAAATGGAATATGTACAAGGGATTCAGTCGGCGTCCTCGGTAGTATGTTTAGAACTTGCTAACTTTGGTGGCCTAGGTGAGTTATACACCTCAGGGGGAAGCCTTTAGAGATAAGGTGGGAAGATTTTATGTAATAGACTAGGTACAAAAAAATGGTGGAGAGGAACTATTGACTGTTTGAGTTATGGTGTTGATCACATTTATGATATCTTCTTCCTTTATTTATACAAGATATCCCCAATCATTTATATCTATTCAAGTTTTTATTGGACTAGATTTTATGATCAAGTTATCTTCTGATTTATTATCTCTAAACATGTCCTTGTGGAAAAATTGAATCATCTCTAGATATCTCTATAATTTTCCATGGTATTAATAGGATAAAAACATCTATGGGATTTCATGATTCTCAAGATAAACATATTTGATGTGATATTTGGAATGGACTAGTTAACTAGTTATCAAACTCATATAAATTTATATAGAATACGAGTATCCTTTTCCTCACTTAAGGGATATAAGTTTTATATGACTGTAGAATGGGATGTTAAAGAAGGTAGAATGGGTCTAAACCTGAGACACATTGGGGCTATCATGCCATGGGTAGCAGGCATAGTTTATGTAGTGGATCAAGTGATAGATCTTATATCTTTACCTCTGGTAGTGACCCTATATCAATATGTCTTCCATAATAATTTTCTAGGGCTTCCTCCTAACTAGGGAATATAATTTGAGATAAAACTCATGTTTAGGGAATAACCTATGTCAATAACTCTATATAATATGGTTCTGACTAAATTAAAGGAATATAAGATGAAACTCTATAGGTTAAGGGTTTTATCAGACCGATAATGTCTCCCAAGGGTGATCCAGTGTTTTTTGTAAAGAATGTGGATGGTATTATTTAGTTATGTGTAGACTAAAGGAAACTAAATCAAGTTAAAGTGAATAATAGATACCCGTTTTTGAGGATTGAAGGCTTGTTTGATAATTCATGAAGAGCCTGATGGTTATCCATGATTGATCTGTGGCTAGGCTACCACCATCTTTAGATTAGAGAGGATAATATTCTTAAAATAGCATTAGGGATTAGATATAGACTACATGAGTATCATTTAATTTCATTCAGGATAAAAAATGCACCATCAGTGTTCATGGGTCTAATTAATAGGATCTTCCATCCATATATTGATTCATTCATAGTGGTTTTTTTAATTATAGCCTTATATACTCATGGACTAGGGATATGCATTCTAGAAACCTTGAAATAGTTTTGAGTACACTATGATCACATCACCTCTATGAAAATATCTTTAAGTTTCACTTATGGATCGAGGAGGTAGGTTTTCTTGGGAATGTAATCTCTGAGGCAGGATTTTTTTTCACCCAAAAAAGGTTTAGGTTGTGATGTATTAGTAACACCCTATAAATGATATCAAGATCCTTAATTTTCTTGTATTTGAGAGATACTATTGATGGTTCATTCCAGACTTATCTCAATTCTTATAACTAGGCTTACCAAGAAGGAGGTAAATTTTGAATGGACTACTCAGTGTGAAGAGGTCTTCATGAAGCTAAAAAAGAGATTGAAGATATCTCTGGTTTTGACATTTCCATAGTTTGGGATTGGAAATATAGTTTAATTCAATTAAACAATGATTGATTTGGGATATGTTCTGATATATAGGGGTTAGGCGGTGGCTTAGGGGTCTCCTCAATTATGTCCCCATGAGAAAAAATACTTGATGCATGGATTGGATATAGCAGATATAGTCCATGATGTGTTGGAATTATTATCTCTTTGATGAGATATTTATCATATACACAAAACAAAATATCTTATTGTATATCTTATTTTAATGGGACGTGAATCAATGGTAGATTAATTGGGTAGAGTATTTATAGACCTTTTATTTTTAGATGGCTCATGCTCTAGGAAATGATCGTGTTATTGCTGATATTCTCAGTATGAAAAAAAAAGATCTTAGAGAGAAACCTTTAGAGGTTGAATAATGATTGATGAGATTTTTGTCTGAATGGTTAGTGGATACATCTAGGGACTAAGGGTTGATGACATGTACTCCCTTGGTTATCAAATTCATGTTGGTAGACTGGGTAAAGAACACCCAAGAGTCAGATCCCAAATTCTTAGTGATGTAAGAATGGTTGGTGGGAAGTAACCCAATTCCAAGATGGTTTATGGAGAGTATAATGAACCACACTTCTCATACATATATATTGCATCTTATTAGAAAAATATTCATTACATAACATAAAAATTCATATCAAAATCGTATGGGTGTAGTGTCTTTGGAAACTTGGACATGTAAACAATTGGTTCATAGTGAACTATTTCATCTCCCACTATGTTCTTGATAACAATAAACCTTCTTATGAATGTAATACATAATACCTTTATTCATAACCATGGACAGCAAACATAAGAATTGGTGATCTCATATGCTCATGAATGGTAAATAAGAGAAATATCAACATTACCTGAGCATAAGGGTATGTGAACATGAAAATAAAATTTCAAAACCATATCATGCATATCATAGATCATAAATTTGAGTCATGGAATAAATATTAAAAATTTAAAATATATGAATCATAAAGGAATCATATTATATAATCTATAATAACATAGTACTAGTATATGACATAAATTTTTGGCATATACAAAAGCATAGAAAATATTATGTCAAGGATAACCACTAATCCATTAATAACATGGTGTACTTAGGATCACCACCCAATTTCCTACTTTGGGCTTGGGATAACCTCCCATTTACCTTATTTTGGTCTTGGGATAACCTCCTATGTACCATATTTTTTGGGATTGGGATAACCTACCTTGTACCCTCTTTTTTATATTTGGGATAACCTCCCATGTACAATATTTTTTGGGCTTGGGATTGCCTCCTATGTTATCTTTAAACTCAAGGAATATTAATCATTAACAAATTAATATGAGGGAGATATAGGTATAATTTGACACATAAACCATAAATTTTTCTGCCATATTGTCATAAAAAATTCTTTATATCATAACCCGTGAAAAGGAAATAGGTTTTATAAACATGTTATCGTATCATAATATGTGGTAATGAAATGGGTTTCATAAACATTTTTCATCACAATCATTAACAATATAAAGGAAGAAACAATATGATATCTTTAGATCATATACCTATTAAATCATAATAATAATATGATATTTTTTATGTTAATGTATAGAAATACCATAAAAATATCATTAAAAACATTCTTGACGAAAATATCAGTTTCACTTTGAAATCACTTATTTAAAATCTAAAAATTTCTCCAATATTTAAGAAAAAAATTATTTGAAAATTAAATTGGAAACTTTTAAATTAATATTCAAATAATTGAGTGGTCTTGATAGTGTAAAATACCATTAAT
>CAUJRU010004359.1:0-7500 GCA_963277665.1 Viscum album | reverse complement strand
TTTGTCCTTTGTACATGCACAACCTGATCTTTGAGACAAGCATATGACTAATGGAAGGATCAGCCAGGTAGCATCACCAACCACATCTGCAATGTTTGAGGTATGACTGAGCAGACCACTCAGACCCCAACACAAGCCCCAACCATCTTCCCAAATCGACAGGATTCCCCTTAATGAGTCATCACCTCCGCATGACGCTCGTGTATCTTGCAGAAACAGTAGATACACATTCTCAAGCCACCCTTATGAACATCATCACCCAAGGCATGACTGAGGAGGAAGGCACCCCAACTTGTCCAATAATGAACCATGGAAATCGTCACCCTGTTGGTGTGAGTTTCTTAGGACCCAAATAACTCGCACGTGGCCCCGACAATGCGTTGAGCAAAGCACTCCCACCAATCATTGCCCAAGGCAGCTTGCTATGGTTCGCATGAAATATCGCTGAATGAGAAATTTAGGAGCACGCTCTTGCATCCTGGTGATACCGACAGTTTCGCGCTTGAACCACTACCAAAATTCCACAACGCTCCAGAGAAGGTGAGGAAAAGGCGGTACAGCAAGGGACGACAAAGGAACCCAATCCCACCATGCCTCCCACATCCCAACATCTGCAAGAACTCAACCACACTCGGTGGCTTTTAAGCATAGCCCGACCCGCAACGCTCCATGAAAGGTGAGGAAAAAGGTGGGTACGACAGGACGGGGAAACAACCCAATCCCGCCCATACCCCCCACATCCCACCAGTGAGGAAAAAGGTAGGAACGTCAGGGGATGAGGAGGGAAACCCCCATCCCGCCGTGCCTCCCACATCTCACATTCCGTAGGAACTCAACCGCCATGAGGCAGCTTTTAAGCAGACGAACCAGCAACGCTCAAGAGACGTCAAGGAAAAGGAGTCAGGGTAGGTACGGGGGTCCTATGTCCCGCCGCGCCGCCCACATCCCACCATCCACAGGATCCCACAAACCGTGAGGCGGTATTTAAGCACCCAGCCCGCAATGCTCCACAGACGGGGAGGAAAAGGCAGGCACGTCAGGGGACGGGGCAAAAACCCAATCCCGCCGCGCCTCCCACATCCCACCATCCGCAACAACTCAACCACCCTGAGGCGGCTTTTAAGCAAGCCAAGCCGCACTGCTCTAGAGAAGGCGAGGGAAGGGCAGGAGCGTCGAGGGACGACAAAGGAACACCAACCCACCATGCCTCCCACATCCCACCATCCAAGGAACTCCGCCACCGACAGGTGGCCTTTTAAGCAAGCCCGAACCGCAACGCTCCATGAAAGGTGAGGAAAAAGGCGGGCACGGCATGAGACTGGGCAAAAACCCATTCTTTCCAATGCCCCCCACATCCCACCGGTGAGGAAAAGGAATTACAGCGTCCCACCACCATGCCTCCCACATCCCACCTTCCGAAGGAACTCAACCGCCATGAGGCAGATTTTAAGCAGACGAACCCACAACGCTCCAGGGACGTTGAGGAAAAGGAGTCATGACAGGAACGGAGGCCCTATGTCCCGCCGCACCCCCCACATCCCACCATTCAAAAGAACTCAACCACCGTTGCGAAACTTTTAACCAAGAACCAGGACACCAACCATGCTCATCTATCATCATCCCATCCAAGTTATATCTGTCTAGTATCGCATTGTCTTTTTAGCAAGCCCTTGGAAGACGGAACCGCAATTGTGCGAGAGAATTCAACCCAAGCATATAGACGGGGCCCCTACATCAGCACCAAAAAAATTCCACTACCAACAGGGAGAACTCCAAAGGGACAAGTGAGGGTCTTCTAGGTGGAGCTCACCCACCTGGGGATTCTTCGCTTGAGATATAACCGAGGAGAAAGTCACCCCTGGCACTGATTTAATGAGACCCGTCACAGTATCACCATCTTTCGATTAGTTTGTCCTTTACATGCGGGACCTGATCTTTGAGACAGGCATATGACTAGTGGAAGGATCAGCCATGTAGCATCACCAACAACATCTGCATTGTTTGGGGTATGACTGAGCTGACCACTCAGACCCCAACACAAGCCCAAACCGTCGTCCCGAACATTCAATTCTGTTCGATTAGTTTGTCCTTTGTACATGCACAACCTGATCTTTGAGACAAGCATATGACTAATGGAAGGATCAGCCAGGTAGCATCACCAACCACATCTGCAATGTTTGAGGTATGACTGAGCAGACCACTCAGACCCCAACACAAGCCCCAACCATCTTCCCAAATCGACAGGATTCCCCTTAATGAGTCATCACCTCCGCATGACGCTCGTGTATCTTGCAGAAACAGTAGATACACATTCTCAAGCCACCCTTATGAACATCATCACCCAAGGCATGACTGAGGAGGAAGGCACCCCAACTTGTCCAATAATGAACCATGGAAATCGTTACCCTGTTGGTGTGAGTCTCTTAGGACACAAATAACTCGCACGTGGCCCCGACAATGCGTTGAGCAAAGCACTCCCACCAATCATTGCCCAAGGCAGCTTGCTATGGTTCGCATGGAATATCGCTGAATGAGAAATTTAGGAGCACACTCTCGCATCCTGGTGATACCGACAGTTTCGCGCTTGAACCACTACCAAAATTCCACAACGCTCCAGAGAAGGTGAGGAAAAGGCGGTACAGCAAGGGACGACAAAGGAACCCAATCCCACCATGCCTCCCACATCCCAACATCTGCAAGAACTCAACCACACTCAGTGGATTTTAAGCAAAGCCCGACCCGCAACGCTCCATGAAAGGTGAGGAAAAAGGTGGGTACGACAGGACGGGGAAACAACCCAATCCCGCCCATACCCCCCACATCCCACCAGTGAGGGAAAAGGTAGGAACGTCAGGGGATGAGGAGGGAAACCCCCATCCCGCCGTGCCTCCCACATCTCACATTCCGTAGGAACTCAACCGCCATGAGGCAGCTTTTAAGCAGACGAACCAGCAACGCTCAAGAGACGTCGAGGAAAAGGAGTCATGGTAGGTACGGGGGTCCTATGTCCCGCCGCGCCGCCCACATCCCACCATCCACAGGATCCCACAAACCGTGAGGCGGTATTTAAGCACCCAGCCCGCAATGCTCCACAGACGGGGAGGAAAAGGCAGGCACGTCAGGGGACGGGGCAAAAACCCAATCCCGCCGCGCCCCCCACATCCCACCATCCGCAGCAACTCAACCACCCTGAGGCAGCTTTTAAGCAAGCAAAGCCGCACTGCTCTAGAGAAGGCGAGGGAAGGGCAGGAGCGTCGAGGGACGACAAAGGAACACCAACCCACCATGCCTCCCACATCCCACCATCCAAGGAACTCCGCCACCAACAGGTGGCCTTTTAAGCAAGCCCGAACCGCAACGCTCCATGAAAGGTGAGGAAAAAGGCGGGCACGGCATGAGACTGGGCAAAAACCCATTCTTTCCAATGCCCCCCACATCCCACCGGTGAGGAAAAGGAATTACAGCGTCCCACCGCCATGCTTCCCACATCCCACCTTCCGAAGGAACTCAACCGCCGTGAGGCAGATTTTAAGCAGACGAACCCACAACGCTCCAGGGACGTTGAGGAAAAGGAGTCATGACAGGAACAGAGGCCCTATGTCCCGCCGCACCCCCCACATCCCACCATTCAAAAGAACTCAACCACCGTTGCGAAACTTTTAACCAAGAACCAGGACACCAACCATGCTCATCTATCATCATCCCATCCAAGTTATATCTGTCTAGTATCGCATCGTCTTTTTAGCAAGCCCTTGGAACCCGAAACCAAAATTGTGCGAGAGAATTCAACCCAAGCATATAGACGGGGCCCGTACATCAGCACCAACAAAATTCCACTACCAACAGGGAGAACTCCAAAGGGACAAGTGAGGGTCTTCAAGGTGGAGCTCACCCACCTGGGGATTCTTCGCTTGAGGTATAACCGAGGAGAAAGTCAGCCCTGGCACTGATTTAATGAGACCCGTCACAGTATCACCATCTTTCGATTAGTTTGTCCTTTACATGCGGGACCTGATCTTTGAGACAGGCATATGACTAGTGGAAGGATCAACCATGTAGCATCACCAACCACATCTGCAATGTTTGAGGTATGACTGAGCAGACCACTCAGACCCCAACACAAGCCCAAACCGTCGTCCCGAGCATTCAATTCCATTCGATTAGTTTGTCCTTCGTACATGCACAGCCTGATCTTTGAGACAATAATATGACTAATGGAAAGATCAACCGGGTACCATCACCAACCACATCTGCAATGTTTGAGGTATGACTGAGCAGACCACTCAGACCCCAACACAAGCCCGAACCATCTCTTCCCAAATCGACATGTTTCCCCTTAATTAGTCATCACCTCTGCATGACGCTCGTGTATCTTGCAGAAACAGTAGATACACATTCTCAAGCCACCCTTATGAACATCATCACCCAAGGCATGACTGAGGAGGAAGGCACCCCAACTTGTCCAATAATGAACCATGGAAATCGTTACCCTGTTGGTGTGAGTTTCTTAGGACCCAAATAACTCGCACGTGGCCCCGACAATGCGTTGAGCAAAGCACTCCCACCAATCATTGCCCAAGGCAGCTTGCTATGGTTCGCATGGAATATCACTGAATGAGAAATTTAGGAGCACGCTCTCGCATCCTGGTGATACCGACAGTTTCGCGCTTGAACCACTACCAAAATTCCACAACGCTCCAGAGAAGGTGAGGAAAAGGCGGTACAGCAAGGGACGACAAAGGAACCCAATCCCACCATGCCTCCCACATCCCAACATCTGCAAGAACTCAACCACAATCAGTGGATTTTAAGCAAAGCCCGACCCGCAACGCTCCATGAAAGGTGAGGAAAAAGGTGGGTACGACAGGACGGGGAAACAACCCAATCCCACCCATACCCCCCACATCCCACCAGTGAGGAAAAAGGTAGGAACGTCAGGGGATGAGGAGGGAAACCCCCATCCCGCCGTGCCTCCCACATCTCACATTCCGTAGGAACTCAACCGCCATGAGGCAGCTTTTAAGCAGACGAACCAGCAACGCTCAAGAGACGTCGAGGAAAAGGAGTCATGGTAGGTACGGGGGTCCTATGTCCCGCCGCGCCGCCCACATCCCACCATCCACAGGATCCCACAAACCGTGAGGCGGTATTTAAGCACCCAGCCCGCAATGCTCCACAGACGGGGAGGAAAAGGCAGGCACGTCAGGGGACGGGGCAAAAACCCAATCCCGCCGCGCCCCCCACATCCCACCATCCGCAGCAACTCAACCGCCCTGAGGCAGCTTTTAAGCAAGCAGAGCCGCACTGCTCTAGAGAAGGCGAGGGAAGGGCAGGAGCGTCGAGGGACGACAAAGGAACACCAACCCACCATGCCTCCCACATCCCACCATCCAAGGAACTCCGCCACCAACAGGTGGCCTTTTAAGCAAGCCCGAACCGCAACGCTCCATGAAAGGTGAGGAAAAAGGCGGGCACGGCATGAGACTGGGCAAAAACCCATTCTTTCCAATGCCCCCCACATCCCACCGGTGAGGAAAAGGAATTACAGCGTCCCACCGCCATGCCTCCCACATCCCACCTTCCGAAGGAACTCAACCGCCATGAGGCAGATTTTAAGCAGACGAACCCACAACGCTCCAGGGACGTTGAGGAAAAGGAGTCATGACAGGAACGGAGGCCCTATGTCCCGCCGCACCCCCCACATCCCACCATTCAAAAGAACTCAACCACCGTTGCGAAACTTTTAACCAAGAACCAGGACACCAACCATGCTCATCTATCATCATCCCATCCAAGTTATATCTGTCTAGTATCGCATTGTCTTTTTAGCAAGCCCTTGGAACCCGAAACCAAAATTGTGCGAGAGAATTCAACCCAAGCATATAGACGGGGCCCTTACATCAGCACCAACAAAATTCCACTACCAACAGGGAGAACTCCAAAGGGACAAGTGAGGTTCTTCTAGGTGGAGCTCACCCACCTGGGGATTCTTCGCTTGATGTATAACCGAGGAGAAAGTCAGCCGTGTCACTGATTTAATGAGACCCTTCACAGTATCACCATCTTTCGATTAGTTTGTCCTTGTACATGCAGGACCTGATCTTTGAGACACGCATATGACTAGTGGAAGGATCACCCATGTAGCGTCACTAACCACATCTGCAATGTTTGAGGTATGACTGAGCAGACCACTCAGACCCCAACACAAGCCTAAACCGTCGTCCCGAGCATTCAATTCCATTCGATTAGTTTGTCCTTTGTACATGCACGACCTGATCTTTGATACAAGCATATGACTAATGGAAGGATCAGCCAGGTAGCATCACCAACCACATCTGCAATGTTTGAGGTATGACTGAGCAAACCACTCAGACCCCAACACAAGCCCAAACCATCTTCCCAAATCGACATGTTTCCCCTTAATTAGTCATCACCTCTGTATGACGCTCGTGTATCTTGCAAAAACAATAGATACACATTCTTCGCTTGATGTATAACCGAGGAGAACGTCAAACTTGTCACTGATTTAATGAGACCCTTCACAGTATCACCATCTTTCGGTTAGTTTGTCCCTGTACATGCACAGACTGATCTTTGAGACAAGCATATGACTAGTGTTCTCATCGGATATCCAACCAAGCCAAACCGTGTTCCATCATTCACATGGAAACATGTACAAGGACCAAATGAAAGCGAGGAGAAATTAAACCCCCACTTACGGATGAGGGTGCCAACGAGACCAACGTTCCCTTCCCAAAAAAGGGAGACCGCAGTATCTTGACAACCATCCACCACTCCCACACAATCGCGTAAGCACAACCATCAACCCACACAACTGACCGTCACGCCTCGAGGGAAGCAACCCGAGAGGCATCACAATGCAGCACATGAAGGCAGGGAAAGCCCGCTATGCATGACACAAGGGAAGGATTGATATACCCAACCCCCTAGCGCCAACGAGACCAACGTTCCATTCCCAAAAAAGGGAGACCGCAGTATCTTGACAACCATCCACCACTTCCACACAATCGCATAAGGGCAACCATCAACCCACACAACTGATCATGCACAACCTGATCTTTGAGACAAGCATATGACTAGTAGAAGGATCAGCCATGTAGCATCACCAACAACATCTGCATTGTTTGAGGTATGACTGAGCTCACCACTCAGACCCCAACACAAGCCCAAACCATCATCCCGAACATTCAATTCCGTTCCATTAGTTTGTCCTTTGTACATGCACAACCTGATCTTTGGGACAAGCATATGACTAATGGAAGGATCAGCCAGGTTGCATCACCAACCACATCTGCAATGTTTGAGGTATGACTGAGCAGACCACTCAGACCCCAACACAAGCCCAAACCGTCTTTCCAAATCGACAGGAACCCAATTAATGAGTCATCACCTCTGCATGATGCTCAATACCGCAATTGTGCGAGAGAATTCAACCCAAGCATATAAACAGGGCCCGTATATCATAACTGACAAAATTCC
>CAUJRU010004358.1:0-18198 GCA_963277665.1 Viscum album | reverse complement strand
TACTTTGGAAAACTAAAAAAAGATTAATTTCAAACCATTTTATAAAAAGTAGAACATGGGTAAAAAAATTTAAACATTTTTAGGATAATAGTAAAAATATTTTTTTAAGAGACATGGACATGGATGATAAATATTCCCTATCAGATACTTATGTATAAACAATCTTGAATAATAATTAGATTATGAAATTAACCCTTACCTTTGGTCTGATTCCCTTCATACATGTCTGAAACTCTTGTATAGTAGTTTTAAACATATTATTAACTTATAAAATAATCATAATAATATTTATGATATCATATATGATTCATTTATGACTTTAAATTACCCATTTATTAATAATTCCAAGTTAAAACAACATTTCGGGTAATAAATACTTTGTTTATCGTACGTGTTCTGAATTGTTATTCTTGATCTTGTTACTTAGATCATGATTTATCTACTTAAAAAAAGAAAAACATGATTTATATATCATATATATATATTATATAAATATATATAATATATATATATGAAATGGAATACATCATTCATGGAGATGGTAAGTTGTACATATGTATAAATGTTGTTTCTGTTTTCTTATCATACTGAATGGAAAAAAGGTAAATGACATATATTTATATATATATTATTATTAAATTAGCACTATTATGTCATATATTTTATAATTATTCATTATATATATTTTTATAATCATTCTTGAATGGTTAACATGGAATATGAATCCCATCACGCCGTGGAGACGGTAGGTCGTACATACGCACAAGCGATGATATCATTCTCTTAATAGTAAATGGGTAAGGAATTAGATGGTATGTTAATTAGAAAGAATCAATATAATGTAATATTTATTATTTCTGTCTATTATATACATCATTATAATCATCCAAATAATGTGTTTATGAAAAACATATTACACTATGGTGTGGATACGGTAGGTTGTACTTACGCACGCGTGGTGATTTCATTTTTCGTAAGATGGATAAAAGCTAGAATATGGTTGTTACATAATCATAGTAAAATTTAATAATATAGGAGATATCAGATTTATTAATTTATAATGGAAACAACACAAGAATAGTAAGTATAACAAGAAATAATCATTAAAGAGTTGGTAAAGATGGTTACCTATTCTTTAGCGAACCTCCTTTGTATCTCCTCTTAGGGACACTGGGGTTAGTCTTTTTGGAAGAATAGGACCTATGGAACTTGGATAAGGATTTTGGGAGGATAAATAGTTATTTTTAGGTCGATATAGAAGTCACAAAGTGGTGTCAATAAGTGAGGGAGGAGGTTCCTTTTTATAAGAGAGGGGAGGGGCACTCTTGAATCCTTTAAAATATTAAATTAATATAAATTGATTTTTGATTTAAAATGGATAAATAGAAATTTAATTAGAATATAATATGATTATGGGTCTAAATATTCTCAACCAATTATTTTTTATACTATTTTAGGTCACATTATCAACCTTATCTTTTGGATTTAACCTTTAGTTAAACCTTTTAACTCTTACCATGACAACTTGGCTTTTTTAATCTTTAGGGTTAATATAGTTACTATAAAATTCAAAAAGAACACAAAATGGATCATTTATGACATATCTAACCTTATTATATTTATTTGGATGAATTTTAGTTTTTTATGAATCTAATATCATTTAATAAATTATTATTTATTTTAAAGTTTCATTTATGTCATTCTTGATAAAATTCATTATTTGTATTTTTTAAAATATCATAACAATATGATAACTTTGTAAAAATACTTATAATATATCAATAAAATGTATAAGTCATCTATAAAATTAATTTATGTCATTAATTATGTAAATTATATTTATTTTAATATTTTTAATATCATTTATTTTATTTTTCTATTAATTAAACAACTACTAGATCATTATTATGAAAGCCTTTAATTAAATTATTTCTACTCTAAAAATTAAAAATAAATTATCACTATGAAGTTAAATTTATTATATTTAAAATAAATATTTATATTTGAATTTATGTTCTATATAACCATGTATTAAAATTTTAATACTTATTAAAAACATGAGTATGCCATTTTAAACATATCTTTAAATAAAATATAATAAATGTCATATTCTTACCCAGGTGTCTTAAAAAGGTTATAACTCTGGAAAAAGTTTTATTTTGGAACAAATCCACTTATCCAATCAAATTAGGACGAGTGTTAAGTTAATTTTATAATATTATAATATTATTTTTACCTTTAATTACCCAATTTACCCTTAATCGTGGTAAATAAAAAATTATCAAAGTTGTTATTCATAATATCCAAAAATTAAGTTGATCTTATGAGACTATAAATATCATATTGATTAAAAAATAGGTCTTTTTTCCAAATTCAATTTACATAAGTGGCACAATTAATTTTAACGCTAATCCCACAGACATGGCGAGAAAGCGGGTAAAAGAAAACGTTCAAAAGTTAAGAAGTTTTTATATCCAATTTTAATATAAAAATGATTTAATTAATCTAAATTGGATTAATATATGTATAATTTATCTATTTTTAATTAAAAAAAATTAAAAAAAATTATTATTATTTAAATGAAAAGGCAATTTTTAACTAAAATGCAGTATTTTTCACTATTCATCAAAAAATGAAAATTCTCATAAAAATACCAAAAATTCACCCTAAACTAATTTTGACATCCTGAATTAAAATAATAAAATTATTTTTTAATATAAAAATTCTAAAATTTTCCATAATTATATTTAAAATTGGTTCTCCATTAAAAGGCAGTAAAATTACCATTTTTGAAAAATACTTCTTTTATGTGAAAAAATTGAATTTGTATTTATATCATGACTATAAAACACAAAAGATGAATTTTAAAATTATATGGTATATATATAAGTATCATAATGTGGTTAATAATATTGAAATAAAATAATTTAATGACTTTGTTATATCTTATAATAATATTTTAATAATATATTGTTTTTTGGTAAAACTCAGTCTTATGTATAACGTAAGCTATTGAAGAAATTGTCTCTTGAGTGTAACATAAGATAACTTAGTGTTTCATGCATTACAAGCAATATAATATATTAAATTTATTTAAAAATGAAAATATTATAAATTCTTGGGGTGTTACAACCCTGTTTCACGAAGCCTCTTCCTTCACAAAGCCTCTGATCTCTGCGAAGCACCTGTGCATCGCAAAGCACCTATCTGTGAGACCCTATTCTTCATGAAACCTATATCTTGGGCCTTTCCATACTTCCTCCATTTTATTGACACCTCTTCATGAAGGTTGAGTTCCCAAAGCCCCCAAAGCCATCTAGGATCAGTTCAGGTGCACCTCAAGTCCCTATGTGACATGTGCCACCCATTCCAGTGGCCCTCTCTATTTAAAGTGCGGCATGATATTTCCACCGATATTTTTCTTCTCAGCATAGGTATGATAATTCCTATTTATTCTCAACATGGGCATACTAACGTGGACCTCTTGAGTGATCATCCCCCCATCATTAAAACCAATAATTTCTAAAGTCATGCTCCTCCCAAAGGTGCATGAGTGGAAGTTATATAAGACCAAGGTGTGATGAGTGAGTCCCCCATGTCGGAGCTGTATGGTTCAAAACTTCCTAGAACCAACTTCCTCAACACATGATGTTAAATTATGGTATTACCCTATGTAATAAGCACAGTATGCTCTAAGTGTGAGTATCATGGGATGGTCTCTACACCACCTACCCTCATAAGGAATGATATTATAATCACATGGAATGAGATCCTCCTAAAATGGAATGAAATCCTCATTGGATTTTTTTCATTCATAATTCCTACACCATCTCTCGTTGGTTCTTCTTTCATGATACAAGAATCAGGTCTACTTCTTCCTTTTATTTCTCACACTGATCGTGACTCATGTAGGATTAGTGGTTTGTATCAAACATGACATCCACCCCATCTCCTCCAATGGGAATCCTTCTGAGTGTAATCCCCAACAACCAAATATTCTCCATGGACTGATTCCATGTGTAATCCCCAACCACATGATCCCATGGGCCTCCTCCTTATATATAAGCCTCATCCCTTTCCTAACTATGTGGGATTTTATTACTAATTAACTAGAATACATAGGAAGCCTCCCTGAGGTCTAAACCCAACATCTACATCCATCTTGACCTCCTTAGGGTCACATACTTGGTAAGATCATGCCACTCACCTAGGAGACAACATATCCTTAGGGCCACATCCTTAGTAAGATCATGTCATCACTTTTTGGAACACCTGTTTTGACGCGAATTCCCTTTACTGTATGACGTTAAACTACATGGACCAGTCCTGTCACGCTAACTTAATTTGTGACATCAAACTACATAGG
Source organism: Viscum album (assembly GCA_963277665.1). NCBI lineage: Eukaryota > Viridiplantae > Streptophyta > Magnoliopsida > Santalales > Viscaceae > Viscum > Viscum album. The sequence goes on along the minus strand of CAUJRU010004358.1, from coordinate 13,832 downwards.
TTTTGATCTTTGTATTCTAAAATAGGGTACATAGGACACATCTATGATTTTCAATCCTACCCAATGGTAAACCAAGGTTCACCCCTCCTAAGGTTGTACCTCCCTGATCCACCTCTAGGGGTGTCCAGGTTAACCTTCACGGTGTGACATCTTCCATTTATGTGACAAACCTACTGGATCTGCCTCCAGAGGGTGTTCTGATCCATCAATCGGTAAACCTTTATGGTGATCCCTCCTAAGGATTCACCTTCATGGTGTGAAATCTTCCCTTTAGGGGAAAAACCATATGGATCCACCTCCATAGGGTGTTCTAATCCATCAATCTGCTAAACATTCATGGTGTTCTATCCAAGGGATGTACCTTAGTGATGTGACATATTCTTCCTAGGGACACACCTTCCATCAGCATAATATGTTATACTCATTCCCTGATCTATCTCAACCAGATTTTATGATCCATCTCCAAAAGATGTTAAAATTATGACCCCAAATACATACCTCATGCTAAACATGGGATGTCTGAGGTGAAAACTTTAGAAGATATGCGCCTATGGCATCAGCTAACTCATGAAAAAACATGGTATGCCTGAGGTAAAATCTATATAAGATAAAATATATTACCATTAGATACCTCATGATCAACATAGTATGCCTTGGGTCCCGTGCCCAAGATGCCTCCATGAGATTACCTCTTATGAAGAATAATACAGGTGACCAATGTTCCTAGTGTTCAGACATGCCAGTGATGCCCAATGTGACTACTCTCCTTACCAAAAGTTGATGCCCTATCAATACCCACTGGAATGTCTAAATAGAATCAATGTACTTAACTATCATCCACAAAGATATGGAACCAATAATGAGTTCTCTGAACATGACCTAACTCTGTGAGGGAGACCCAGACTAGGTGATGAGTTTCAAGGAGGAATCCATGGAAGGAGGAACTCACATCCCATAATCCTATTTCAATCAAGGATCATACATTGGTGATGAAAGTGATGAAATCCACCCACCTTTGGAAAGAGGTAATGTGGGGTGACAATGTATGTCAACACACATTAACACATAAGGTGGGGAACCCTGAAGAAAGCGTAAAAAACAAACCTTTTTACACTATTATATCCATTATTCTTTATAAATATTCCTCTATATGTTTTCAAGGTATTTAAAATAAGATATAATTTCTGTTCTTCTAAGAATATTTTTCTTAAATATTTTTCAAAAGAAAGGGATATTTCACCTTGTTTTTATGCAAAAAAATGAAAGTGTTTTTCTTATGGGTTAAAATGATATTTTCAAGGATTTGATGATGAAAATTTGAAATTTTGAAAATGTTTTGTTCATGATATGGTAATTGATAATTATATATAATGACAGGTGGGAATGATATATCTCCTAACAGTGGGTGAGCCCAATATAGCTCTCTAATGAATTGGTTAATGATTTAGTCATCAAAAACAAAAGATGAGGCAGATAACCTGGTTGGTTACTCCTATGGAATTAATTGGGATTTAGTTGTTTTTTACATGGTTTAAACATGGATGAACATGGGTTATGAATATAATTATCCAAGATAATAATTTTACTTTTTCTAAAGGTTTCTTTTGAAATATTTTAATTTCATAAGGTAAGGAAATTTTATGAACTTTTAAAGGTGAAATGTTTGTTTTTTAAAGAAATGTTTATATGATTATTTCATGGTTTTCCTATTATTTCTAATGAGTTTCAAAGGTTTTATTCAATAAAATTTTTTTCTCATTTGGATATTTTTATTTATGTGCTCAAAGTTTTATAGTGAAAAAGGTAAACATTATTATGGGTTTTTGTAACACCCCAAGGTTATGAAAATAAATATTGAATGCATGAAACACCGAGTCCCTACAAAACAACACATTTTATAATATAGTCGTTAAACACAACTTTTCCTCTTCTATGTTTTGAATTTAGAAAAACAATCATCTAGAGTTGTGATCAGTAAGTCATTTGGAGTCTGATAGAACCAGCTTGTTTTTTGGTGAAAAGTAACATACCATTATGAATAGTAATATGAATAGTAATATGACACTTATGAATAGTAAATAATATTATTATTTTATTTTAATAAGTTAATAAGATACTGAGATCTTAATTAATTTTTCAGTGTGATATAAAACTAATTATACCTTTAAAATTGTAATTTTTAGAAAAAATTATGATTTTATTTTAAAATTAAATTAAGAATATTAAGAAAATTATTTTTTAAAAATGGAGTTCATTTTTTAATTCCACATGTCAAAAATTTGTTAGGGTGAATTTTTGATATTTTTCTGAAATTCTTGAATTTTTTATGAATAGTGAAATACAGTAAAATGTCATATATACAAATTATCAATTAAATACACTATTTATGAGATCATGAGTGATGTAAGGTCACTTGGTTAGAAATCACATGAACGTATTACTATTATGGGTCACATGAAACAACCCTATTGGATGTCTTGAGGGAATTAATAAAATAATGAATAAAATATTCAAAATTAACTCCTCTCCTCCACTATAACCCCCCCCCCTCACTTCCTCTTCTCTTCACTCCTCTAAGACATGAAGCTCCTAAAAGTTCTGCCCAAATACCTTTACCTATTCACTCCCCACATCCACTAAGCTCTTTGTTTTTCTAATAGACCAAAACCCCTTCCCTTAAAGAGATTCTCAAGGAGGTAGATTCTAGAGGTAAATTCACATTTTATTTCTTTCATTTTCGTTTCAAGTTCCTTTCTATTGTTATCCACTCCTCACATACTATGTCCAAATGACCATGATAACTCTAGTATCTTATATATATTGTAATTATATAGTTTTAATGTAATAACCATCATCAATATTCCTACTCTCTCCCTTTTATTTTATAAATGAAATCATCGTCTGTGAGGTTCCAATTTACAACCTTTGTGGATGACGAAGTTTTGTTCTTCAATTTCTCCTTAATTACTGGTCATGAAAAAAGTTTATGGTTGAATAAGACTATATTATATGTATTATAACCTATTTAATACTCATTAACCAGCATATATACATATTATTAAATCATATGACCAAACTAGTTCCTAATAATCAAAATACCGCTAAAATAATCTAAGTGAATGTCATTAATATTTCATCTAATGATTCATCCTAATACCATGTAACTAAATGATATAAATGAAAATTAACACCTATGTATTTTCATAAATAATATTTAAATTCAATTCTTAAGATTTACATCCATTCCACATGAACTCCATTACATAAAAACAAGTGAACCAATTATGAAAATAAAGAAAATGAACACTTCAGAATGATGAAATTCAATCTTATAACTAATCAACAAGGACATAATAAACTTAATAAAATCATGATAAAATAAATAAATATCTAATTGGTTTTTAATTAATTTATTAATATGACTGATTTCATATTCCAAGACCTTAAGTTCAAGAGCAGAACACATTCAGACTTAAGGTAAGGTTTTTCACCTGAACCTCCATTTTCATTCGGGTTACTTTTATTGTATACCTACCTCAATTAATTTCTTATGTATTATTGTTTAATCCTCATAAATTCTTTATGAGTGTTCTATATATGTTTACCAACCATAATCCTTCCTTATTTTATGGAGATTTACACATTTTAAAATGAACTTTCTAAATTATTTTCGAAATACAAGCCCGATTGAAGGGAATTTCTCAAATTCTTACCTAATTTCAAGGGAACTCTATAATATGTTTTTAGAAACCATTATATTTATAAAATCACTCATTTTATTATGAAAATACTATCTTAATTCATTTCTAGTTTTATTCAAATACTTTCTCAAAAAAAACACTTTTCAAAATAAAAGAGTATTTATCTGAAGAATTACTCAATGATTTTATAAGAGTATTTTCGTCTATTTCAAAACTCTTGTTGATTCTTATGTATTATTGGGATTAATATTTAATGAAATCATCTAACATATTTAATTGAATATTTTATTAATAGTATGATTGTGGATGTGCTATCCTAAAACCATTCACCAATTTACTCTGAATGGTTAGTGTTTAAGCTTAATGTTTGGGGAATGTTATTTACATTTTATATGTTAGTTTCAATATGAATGTATATGTTGTTTATGTTTATCCGAATTCATATGAGTAATTCATTAGACTTATTATGTGATGGTTGGGGCCCTCTATATCCCCTCTATGCATTAGTAGGTCTCATGAGACAAATAGACGTGGACTTGGTCGAGGCCTTGCCCATTTTGATTTATGGTTTTGGCTGAGGCATTAATCATTTTAATTTCTTGGCTGAGGCCTTGATGGTATATTTCAGAATGTATTACATATGAACTTCCCTAATTATGAAGCTATTAATTTAATGTTCATGAGGTTATTTTATTAGTATAATACCCATGATTATATTTTATTATGGCATTATTTAATTATCTCATATTCCTTCCATAATGTGTTCAAGTTTATTATTTGTAAGGGAATGTGTTTCAATTATTCACCATGTATAATGTTTATGTTTTTTCTATCTTCTACCATATTTCTTACTCTTACTAAGCATTGTATCTCACCCCTTTCTTATGTTTCATTTTCCCAAGATATGAAGATGTAATTTATAAATGACTTGCAAGCATAATATAGGAGGCATTGATGTTTATAATGCAATAAATTAGTGTCGTATTTCTTTTCAAGATGTAATTATAAACATATATATTTATCTTATTTACAAATATACTAAAGTGTTTTTCCTTCAAGATTCAAATTTCTTATAATCATGCCAATGTAATGTAATAAGGCACTGGTTCCAGGCAACTGGGGTCGAGTCTTTATAGTTGGTATCAGAGGAAGTTTAATAGAAAACTTAGAAACTGGATTTAGAAAATATAGATTAGGGGAAAAATCCCTATGATAGTATTTGAGGATAAACATACAAGAATATCCTGGTATTTTGGTAAGAAATAGATTATGTGGATCTTTCTAGAAAATACATCTATATCTGGATACTACAAGTGGACGTGGTTCTGGCACAGATGTACCTTGGAGTGAAAACTCTGACAAGGAGTTTCAGTCTTGACTTGGGGTATCCTGGTACATGACAATAGGCCTTATTTTGCACCTATTTTGACACTCTTGGGGGATATTATTAGGATAATTCACATTTTTGACAAGCCATTATGAAGGATTTAAATGAAATTTTTTCCTAAAAGAAACCATTTTTGTGATTATGGGGTTAACTATGCATAGGATTTCAATTATTTTGGTAAGTGAAGATTATACATTATGATTCATAACCTAATATAGTGTATGTCATTATCTAAAAATGGCACTTATTGGAAGAAATGGAAACCATATGAACATGCGTATCCCATATAGGGATTGCCCTCCGATGCAAGATAATGATGTTTTCTCTAGTACCGTTACTGGTGTAGAGAAGCTTATAACTATACTGGGACAACTTACTCAAGTTATGAACAATAACCTTACCCGTATAGAGCATCTGGATCCACCACATAGAGGATATTTGTTAGATCTCTTTATGAAACAACAGCCTCCATCATCCAATGGGACTACAAAGCCATTTGTAGCTAAGTAGTGGATAAGTTCCCTAGAGAATATATTTCTCACTTTGGGGTGTAACTAAAGGGAGAATATTTTCATTATAGTTTATCATTTATCTGCAGATGCATATCAGTGGTGGTAATTAATCCAAAACACAAAGGAGGATGAAGTGATAGAATATATGGAATGGAGGGACTTTAAGGAAATCTTCCAAGAGAAATATTTTCCTCATGAACAATGAGTAGATATGGAAAGGTGGTTTCTGAATTTGTGGAAAAAGGAAGATGAGTATGTTGAAAAGTATGAAGCTAACTTCACAAGGTTAGCAAGACATGTTGGGGACTACATACGAAATATGAGCAGAAAAATTCATTGATTCTTTGATGGCCTAAATCCATTCCTCTGGTGGGCACTGGTCTCCTAGATTTTCTCATCATATGAAGATATAGTTTAATGTGCTATCAAGATGAAAAATTAATTCTCTAAGTCTTATTACTTTAAGGGAAATGAAGAGAATAATAGGTCTGATGAAAACTCTAGAAAAAGAAATAAAGAAATGGGGAAGAAGTAAAGAATTGAATTTCCACCTTGTGATAATTGTGGAAGGAAACACCCTCGTGCCTCCTTAAAAGTAAGAGTATGCTACAAATGTGGACATAAAGTCCATCTTGTTGGTGATTGTATGGGGAATAAAGAATATATTAATTTTAAACGATATAATTTTTGGGATATTGGACACTATGCTAATGATTGTCCAAAGCAACAAGGAAACATGCCACAGAAAAGGCCAAGGGAGTAGGAACAAGCTTATACGGTCACAACTGCAGATATTAAAGTTCATAATGATATGGTGGTAGGTACTTTAATCATTTCCTCAAACTTATCCGATGCCTTATTTGATTATGTATCATCTCATTCTTTAATAACTTCACAGTTTTCCAAGAAAATTAGATATTTCCAATTTGATTTATTAAGGGAGTTTTCAGTCAAAACACCTAAGGGGAGTATCATTGAAAAAAAATTGAGTCGAGAACTCCACATTATGGCATATAAACGTGCTTTATCTATTGATTTTATTTTCATACCCATTATTGACTTTGATATAATCCTTGTTATGGATTGGATTTCAAACCATGATGTGAAATTTTATTGCATGAGAAAAGAGGTTACTATTTTTTAGGATGATGTGGAATCCCTTATCTTTATGGCAAAAACATCACCATGTGATTATCATCTAGATCCACCCTTAGTAGATCTACTGAATTAAATTATTGGTGAGGAAGGGAATGGAATAAATATGGGTGAGGAAAATAATGTTCAAATAGAGGATGTACCTATTGTTCAAGAATATGTTGACATCTTTCCAGAGGATTTACCTGGACATCCTATAGAGCGGAAAATTGAGTTTTGATTAACTTAATTCCTGGTTCAAGGTCCATATCAAATACCCCTTATAGAATGGCCATTTTGGAATTAGTGGAACTGAAGAAACAACTAGAGGAATTGAGTGATAAAGGATTTATTCACCCTAGAGTATCTTCAAGGGGAGACCCTGTTATTTTCGTTAAGACAAAAGATGGATCCATGAGGTTGTGCATTGACTATAGGGAGATCAATGCTATAAGAATAAAGAACAAGTACCCCCTACCTCGCAATGATGATTTATTTTATCAACTTCATGGAGATCAATATTTTTTAAAGATTGAACTTTGATCTGGATATCATCAGTTGCTTGTGACGAAGGAAGACATTCAAAAAATAGCGTTTCAAACTAGGCATGGCCATTACGAGTTTACAGTAATGCCTTTTGGATTGACTAATTAACCCTTTGTTTTCATGGATTTAATGAATGGAATTTTCAATTAATATCTTGATGAAATTTTTGGTGGTATTTATCGATGATATCTTAGTATAGTCCAAAATCTATGAAGATCATGAAAATCACTTGTGCATTATTTAGAAGACTCTTAGAAGAGATGAATTATATGGGAATTTTAGCAAGTGAGAATTTTGGCTTCAATCAGTTTCTTTTCTGGGCCACATTGTCTCTAAAGATGTAATATTTGTTGATCCTACAAAGACAAAGGTTGTGCAAGAATAACCTACTCCAATGAACATAACTGGGGTATGTAGTTTTATTGGTTTAGCAGGTTATTATCAGCGTTTCATTCCAAACTTTGCAAGTTTGGTCATCCCAATGACCAATCTTACACGTAAAGGGGTTAAGTTTGTATACACAAAAGAATGTGAGGATTCTTTAGAATAATATAATAGGAGATTAGTAAATTCTCTGATCCTGACCCTACCATCGGGGAATGATGGGTTTGTGATCTATAGTGATGCATCAAATAAAGGACTTGGTTATGTCCTTATGCAGAATGATAGATTTATTGCCTATGCATCATGGTAGTTAAAAATTCATGAACAAAACTATCCCACTCATGATCTTGAGTTAGCAGTGGTAATCTTTTCTCTGAAGATATGGATACATTATCTCTATGGTGAAAAATGTAAGATATATACGTTTCACAAGAGTCTGAAGTATATCTTCTCACATAAAGAAACCAACATGAGGAAAAAGAGATGGCTTGAACTACTCAAGGATTATTATTGTTCCATACACTACCACCTAGAAAAGAAAAATAAGGTAGTTGATGCATTGACCAGGAAGGATCATGGATTTCTCAACAAAATGAGGATAGACAAGGATCCTTTGAACATGGATCTAGTAAGGATGGACATGGGAATTATCAAAGAAGGTGAAAATCATTACTTTTTCAAAAGTTTTCCCGACCATATTTATTATAAATAATTAAAGCTTCTCAGCCTAATAATGAGAACCTTCAAAATAAAATTAATGTTGTTAAAGATGGGAAGATGGATGACTTTGTGTGTGAGGATGGTGTTCTAAAATTTGGGAGGAGGCTTTGCATTTTGGCTATACCCAAGCTAAAAAGGGAGTTATTGGATGATTCACATAGTTAGAATTTCTCTATACATTTGGGTGGCACTAAGATGTATAAATATTTGAAGGCAAATTTCTGGTGGGATAACATGAAGAGGGAAATTGTGGATTATGTATCAAGATGTTTAGTCTGTCAATAAGTGAAGACCAAAAGGCAACATCCAAAACGATTCATGAAATATCTACCTATTAATACATGGAAATTGGATGACATCACCATGTATATGTCACTAAATTACCCAAAACTCTAAGGAAAAATGATGTGATATGGGTAATTGTGGATCGACTTACGAAATATGCACATTTCCTCGCTATAAGGGAGTATTTTTTGCTGGAGCGCCAAGAAATATTATATATAAATGAAGTTGTGAGACTTTATGGAGCACATCTCTCAATTGTGTCTGATTGTGACCCATGATTTGCATTGAAATTATGGAAAATTCTTCATAATTCTTTAGATACCGAACATCGATTGAGTACTGCTTACCACCCACAAACTGATGGGAAATCAAAGAGCATGATTTGAACCTCATAGGACATGTTGAGATCATGTTCACTTGACTTTCAAGGTTTTTGGGATAAATATTTACCTTTAGTGGAGTTTTCCTACAATAACAGTTTCCATTCAAGTATTCAAATGGCATTATATGAATCATTGTATGGGAAGAGATGTCGTACACCAACTTGTTGGGATGAAGTTGGAGAAAGGAGGCATGTGGGTCCAGAGCTTGTGGAAGAAACAACAGTGAAGGTAAAGACTATTCAAGGTCATATCAAAGAAACTCAAAGAAGAAAAAAGAGTTATGTCTATAATCGAAGTAAGGATCTGTAATTTCAAGTGGGTGATCAAGTTTTCTTGAAAGTATCTCCATGGATGGGTGCTATAATATTTGGAAAGAAAGGGAAAATGAGCCCAAGGTACATAGGCCCTTTTGAAATTCTAGAGATAATTTGAGCTGTTTCATATTGTTTGGATATGCCGCCAAGCCTGTCCAAAGTACACAATGTATTCCTTGTCTCATTGCTGATAAAGTACATGTTAGACCCAACGTATGTCCTCACTTCAGAAGGTATAGAGTTGGAACCTAACCTATCTTACTGTGAAGAGCCTATCTGTATTCTGGACACTAAAGAACAAGTTTTTAGGAATAAAACAACTCATCTGGTAAAGATACTTTGGAAGAATCATAAAATCAAAGAGGAAACATGGGAACTTGAAGAGCTTATGATGAAGATCTAACCAAATATTTTTGTGAGGTAACATTCTATGAATTTCAAGGATGAAATTTCTATAAGGTGGCGAGAATGTAACACCCCAAGATTTTGAAAATTAATATTTAATGCATGAAACACTAAGTCCCTACAAAACAAAACATTTTATAATCCAGCTGTTAAACACAACTTTTCCTCTTCTATGTTTTGAATTTTGAAAAACACTCATCTAGAGTTATGATCAGTAAGTCATTTGGAGTCAGATAGAACCAACTCGATTTTTGGCAAATAGTAACATACTCGTATGAATAGTAATATGACTCTTATGAATATTAAATAATATTATTATTTTATTTTCTTAAGTTAATAAGATAATGAGATCTTAATTAATTTTTCAATGTGATATAAAACTAATTATACCTTTAAAATTTTTATTTTTAAAATTAACTATGATTTTATTTAAAAATTAAATTAATAATATTTAGAAAATTATTTTTGAAAAATTGAGTTCATTTTTTAATTCTAAATGTCAAAAAATGGTTAGGGTAAATGTTTGAGATTTTTTTGATTTTTTAGAATTTTTTGATGAATAGTGAAATACGGTAAAATACCGTATATACAAATTATCAATTATATATACTATTTATGACATCATGAGTGATTTAAGGACACTTGGTTCGAAATAAAATGTACTTGTTACTATTAGGGGTCACATTAAACCACACTATTGGTTTTCTTGAGGGAATTAATAAAATAATGAATAAAATATTCCAAATTCACTCCTCTTATCCACTATAACCCCCCCCCCCTCATTTTTTCTTCTATTCACTCCTCTAACCCTTGAAGATCCTCAAATTTCTGCCCAAATACCTTTACCAAGTCAATCCCCACGTCCAATAATCTCTTGGTCTTTCCAAAAGACCAAAACCCCTTCCCTTAAAGAGATTCTCAAGGAGGTGGATTCAAGAGGTAAATTCACATTTTATTTCATTCATTTTCGTTTCAAGTTCCTTTGTATTGTTATCCTCTTCTAAAATACTCTGTCCAAATGTACATTATAACTCCAGTATCATCTATATACTTGAATTATATCATGTTAATGAATTAACCATCATCAATATTCTTACTCCCTCCCTTTTATTTTATAAACAAAATCATCATCTGTGAGGTTCCAATTTACAACCTTTGTAGACGGAAATGTTTTGTTCTTCAATTTATCCTTAATTACTGGTCATGAAACCATTTTAATGGTTTAAATAGAATATAATATAGATATTATATCCTATTTAATATTCAGGAACTATTATATTTACATATTATTAAATCATATGACCAAACTAGTTCCTAATAATCAAAATACTGCTAAAATTATCTAAGTGAATGTTATTAATATTTAATCTAATGATTCATCCTCATTCTATGTAAATAAATGATATAAATGACCATTAACAACTATGTATGTTAATAAATAATATTTAAATTAAATTATGTATATTTACATCCATTTCACATGAACTCCATTATATAAAAACTAGTGAATCGATTATGAAAATCAAGAAAATGAACACTCTGGAATGACAGAATTCAATCTTATAACTAATCAATAAGGATATAATAAACTTAATAAAACCATTATAAACTAAATAAAAATCTAATAGGTTCTTAATTAAGTTATTATAAAGTCTAATTTCATATTCCAAGACCTTAAGTTCAAGATCAAAACACATTCAGACTTATGGTAAGTGTTTTTCACCCGAACCTCCATTTTCATTCGGGTTACTTTTATTGTCTACATACCTAAATTAAGTTATTATTTATTATTTTGTACTCCTCATAAATTTTTTGTGACTGTTCTATATATGTTTACCAACCATAATCCTTCCTTATTTTATGGATAGTTACATATTTTAATGGAACTTTTAAAATTATTTCCAAAATACAAGCCCGATTGAAGGGAATTTCTCAAACTCTTAACTAATTTTAAGATAAATCTATAATATGATTTTAAAAACCATTATCTTTATAAAATAACTCATTTTATTAGGAAAATAATACCTTACTTAAGTTCTGGTTTTATACAAATACATTTCCAGAAGAACTCTTTTCAAAATAAAAGAGTATTTATCTCAAGAATTACTCAATTATTGTATAAGTATATTTTCGTCTATTTCAACACTCTTTTTGATTATTATGTATTATTGGGATTAATATTTTATGATATCATATAACATATTTAATTGGATATTTTATGACTAGTTTTATTTTGGATGTGCTATCCTAAAACCATTCACCAATTTACTCTAAATGGTTAGTGTTTAAGCTTAATGTTTGGGGAATGTTATTTACATTTCATATGTTAGTTTCAATATGAATGCATATGTTGTTTATGTTTATCTATGATCATATGGGGAATAAATTATACTTATTATGTGATTATTGGGGCCCTCTATACACCCTAGATGCATCGTTAGGTCTCATGAGACAAATAGACGTGGACTTGGCTGAGGCCTTGCCCATTTTGAGTTAAGGTTTTGGAAAAGGCCTTGATCATTTTAGACATCTTATCCGAGGCCTTGATGGTATATTTTAGAATATTTGGCATATGGACTTCCCTCATTTTGAAGCTAGTCATTGAAAGTTCATGTGGTTATTATATTAGTATAATAATCATGATTATGTTTTATTATGGCATTATTTACTCATCTCATATTCCTGCCATAATGTGTTCAAGTTTATTATTTGTAAGGGCATGTGTTTTCAATTATTCATCATGAATAATGTTTATGTTTATGCTATATTATATTTTATTTTTTACTCTTACTGAGCATTTGATCTCACCCATTTCTTATGTTTTATTTTCCCAGGATATGAAGAAGTAATTTATGAATGACTTGCAGGCATAATATAGGAGGCTTGGATGTTTCTAATGGAATGAATTAGTGTCATTTTTCCTTTCAAGATGAAATGTTGAACTTATATATGTATCTTGTTTCAAAATCTAATAAGCTATTCATTCATTCAGGATTCTACTTTCTTGTAATCATTCTAATGTAATTTAATAAGGTACCAACTCCGAACAACTGGGGTTGGGTCTTTATATTTTTCATGTTTTTCATTGGACTAATAGGATTCCATTATTTTTATATCCCTTAGTGTGCTTTGTTTTTCTCATCCCAAATTTTCAAATGTTTTTCATGGGATATAAGGATGTGTAATAACTATATAAAGGTTAATATTACCTCTATAGTGACTCATCTTAAAAGATGAATAAGTGTTTTGAATGAAACAAGAGTTTTAATTTAAGAATATTTTTTATAGAAAAATAGACATTGTGTTTTAGTGTTCCCTATATAATGTAATGGTTTTCTGAATTCTCTAAAACCCTAAACCTAAAATATCATTAGAATTTAATAAAGTGGAACCCTATTATAAATCATGTAAAAATGGGTTGTTTTTATAGGTAATTATATACATACACACACACACACATATATATATATATATCATTATATAATAGAAAAAAACTTAGACTAATGGTAAGACTACTTCTTGACAAAGTGATGATAGGGTTTCGAATCTCATTTGAATAAAATTAAATCATAATATATGATGTACAGTGCATCCCACTTAGATAGAGACATGTGGTTGGTTAGGGTTGGCCTGATGGGTTGTTGATGTTTGTAGAAATATTTTTAAAGTATTTATGAAACCATTATCAGTGCTAAAAACTAGCGCTGATAAAGCCTAAAAATTACCACCGCTAAATTAAATTTGATAAATAACCCCCTTTATCGCCACTTTTTGAGTTCTAATAAGATTTTTTAGATTTTATCAGCCTTGAAACATCAACACTTTTAAGGAACTGATAATGACCATTTTTAACACTCATAAAAGTCAAATCTATAGTGATTAAGATCAAAGGGTACAAATTGTTGGACTCCACTTTATTTAAACTAACAACCTCCACGAAGTATCTTCCTATTCATTAATCTCTATCATGTATAGGGTTCTAAATATTGAGCTCAAGGCAATTCAACAAATTCATTAAATTTCATTTTAAATTTATTTTAATTTATTAAATATCACCTTAG
>CAUJRU010004357.1:0-18228 GCA_963277665.1 Viscum album | reverse complement strand
AATATCACGTGATATCAATATAAGAAAATAATTCTCTATGTATTAGGGATTGAAAAGGAAGAATGATAATAATTAGATGTCTTATAAAAGTGAATAAGAAGAATTATATAAAAATTATTTTCCCACATGAAATAATTGTGAAAAAAATAAACCAGGTACTTGATTGAAGGGAATGATAGTTTACTAGATGTTTATAGAGAATGGATGCTATGCTCAATGATTGAAAAAACAAGAATGATTCTAATAATGTGAAATGATTCATTCTTAAGTAAATGTATTTCAACCCAAATGAATACGAGAAGCGTCAATGGAATATACCTCAATAGATTTTATGAGATCAAGGTCAATGATATAATTATACTAAAGTCAAAATACTATAATTAATTTGATTGTGTTTAGATTAAATAATTATTTTATAGTATTACATTACCAACTATATTCTGGTAATATTTATTTTGAAATCTATACAAATTTTACTGAAATACTTCTTATTTAATGATTTGAAAGGAAATATTAAATGGTAATGACGAACATGAAAATTAATTTAGGGGAAAGATTATATTCACTGAAAACCGTGAATGAGTGAAAAATACTATTATTATGTTCTTTATTTTTAGATAATAAAAATAATAAAGCTATGTTTATGGGATAAATTTAGTGAAATGAAAATTAGTTATATATATGATGGTTTATGATAGATTTTACTACATTTTTTGATTTATTGAATATATTTCACAATATTAGATTTTAATTTAGGAAGGATTCATGTATTTATGATTGTTTTATAGTGATTAATGTATTCAGATATTTGGAATCTGACATTTATAGCCACTTTATGTTGTCCAGGGAATATATTTTTGATATAGTAACCTCCCTTCAAAATTTTTAGTCATTGAATTTGGTCAGATATATTATGGATGAGTTTAAATAATAACTATTTATGGAATCTATTAAGATTACATATTGGGTTTATTGGAGGATATTTTCAATCCAATTTAATTTTGGAACATATGTTGAGATATGAATAATGAATTTTCATTATTTTATTTATATAATTATTTGATAAATGTTATATTTATTTCATCAAAACAAAAAATTCATATTGGATATTCATTTCATAGAGTATGAGATGAAGTATGGGTTTATCATATTCCACAAAAATATGCAACTTTAAGTATAATTTCTAGTGTTCAATATCATAATAAAAATAAAATTCCTCAAAACTAATAAAATGTTCTCAAAAAAAAAATAGTTTTATCTTATTAATTTTCGTTCTGATGAATCCAATGTTCTTTTGACTCATCAGTTATTTATAATTTTTAGGTGATTAGATTTATATTAATCATTCAATTTATTGTGAAAAATGATATTTATAACACTACATTATTCCTTGTAGATTTATATTCTCTACCATGTCCATGTCTTCATTTTCCACTAATGACCTCCTACATAGAAACATAGTAATTTTTTATTTTGGATAACCATAAAACATAAATTTTCTATTATAAAGAGGATTTATTATAAACAATATATATGATGTGGGTTCCAAAAAAGGTATTTTAAATTTTCAATCATATAATTTCTAAGATTAATAATAACTTTTGGGGACATAATTTTTTTTAAAATGGTAGAAGGTAACACCAAATTATTTTAAAAGAGGAAAATCATAATAAATAGCATATATGATAGACCAAAACAAATAAATAATACATTATAATCAATCAAGATTTTATTATATATTTATTTTCAAATAAATTTGAACTCTTCAATATCATACAATGCATGCAATTTCGGGATTCAAAATTTTTTATTCTCTATTAAAATGTTATTAATAGAACAAGGCCATTTTAACCAAGATGTTATCTTAGCGGGTAATAAAAACACTAAATAAATTATTATAGTTATCTATTTTACCCATTATTATATTTATTTCAATTTATATATATTTATTACAAATAAAATAAGATTATTGTGAAAGAAATAGTTTTTTTGGAATTTGTTTCTTGTAAATTCCTATTTGGTTGAACATTTCATATATAATTTAAAATTTATTTTTTTATAATTTATTAAAATTTATTTTTAAAAAATAAAACTCATTTTATAAATATACATCTCAAAATTATATATGGGTAAATTTTAGGGAATTTTTAGAAAGAAATAATTTTATGATGATTTGTGAAAAATATTTATTATTTATTTAAAATTTTCTTTTAATTTAAATTATATTTAAACATAAACTTCATTTTTAATTGGATTAGAAGTCAAATTATTACAAATAAATTAATGTATTACTAGTGTTTATCATTTTAATAAATTTCAAATTAAATAATGATATAAAAACTTTTGACGCTTTGGAATGTTTTTCATGGAAAAACCATTTTTTTACGCATATATGGGTTATATTTCAATTTGAATTCTTACACTTCAGTGAATTGATTTATGAAAAATATATTCCATAATTTCAATCAGTATAATTTAAACCATCCTACATATTAAACATAATATTTTACAAATATGATGATAAAATAGAAAAATTAATTACCATGGTTAAGGTTAAAATTCATTTACCAGGGGTTAAACTAAGATGTTAATTGTTAATTTTCACATAAAAACTGTCCAAAAACAAATTTAATGTAATTATTTTAACCACAAAAATACACGGATTTAAATGACTGATTTTTAAGTATTTTGGAAGGAGGTAAACGTGGGTATAAATTTTTATTTTAAAACATTCAATTTGTGTCTTCTCACCTACTTATAAAAGGCCACCCCTCTTCTATCATATTCTCACATCCAAAACCGAATGTATTGGAATCTTCCTAGCCAAATTCTATCCTAATTCCAATAAATAAATTCTATAATAATTTTTTAATCCAAAATCCAATATAGGAAAGCATTATGTATAAACATAAAATATTCATCCAAAGAATATGAAATGTTCTTAACATAGGTGTTTGTATTATTTATTCTTCTAACTCACAAAATTTATATTAAAAATGATATTAAATTAATGCTAATATACAAAATATTCTAATATTTTATTCTGTTAATTGAATAATCTATATCCACCTCCACTTCCATCAAAAAGAAAATCAAAGTGTTGTTTATTTGTATGGTGGACTATCGCCTCATGAATTGATGTAATGAATTTTCCATCACCAACATTCAGGGATGAATATAATGATGGATTTATTATATGTATAGAAATATTATAAAATTATTATACTTATGGAATAGTTATAGAACACATACATTCTTACATTCCATTCGGTAGGGAGGTGGGTTCATTAATGTTTCTCATGTGTATGTCGGACAACTAGCAAATGATGTGATGTGATTTGATTTTCTCTTATTATTTACATAGATGTTAGTAAGGATGAAGATAATGAAATATTTTTTATATTTATTAAGTAACCACAGTTATGGAAATATAATATCACATATAACTTTTTACCTTCCAATCAGTTGAAAAACGAAATCATCCCTCATGCGTGTTTGTTGACTACTGCCTCTACATAGTTTTGTGAAATTATTTTCAATTTATATTCAAACTGATGATAATAGGGATTAATTTTATTAATATAAATAATATATATATTATAATTATTATTCATTAATGTTTAATTAATAAATTAGATAATTTCGTTCTATCCATCAGAAACATTGGAACCAACGTTTATGCGTACCTTCATCCTACTATATCAATGAATAATGTATTCAATTTTATATCTATAATGTTCGTAGATTTATATATGTAGATGTGTAATTAATATATGTTATATTTATTAAAATTTTAATATTATTTATATGGTTTAATAACTATAAATATAAAGGTATAAAAATTACTGAACCAAAACATACATTAAAATGATACATTACCATCTAAAAGAGTGATTATAACAATTATTTTTTTATTAAATTTTTTATCAAAGATATTATCATAATAATATATGTTATGAGATAAAATATTATGGTTATATAGAATATACATAATAGAACAATATTTATTATACATGACATATATATACATACGAAAGAGGACAAACCTGGGGAAATGGATTCTCATCTCACTTTTACTTCGATGGGAAATACACGATATTCACCACTTATTTATATTATTTGGTATATATAAATATCATTATATATTTAATATGATGACAATATTTATATAAATTGTGTATTAATTTTAAATTTATTGATAATTTTTATATGGTCTTTATGATTATTATGTATTCAAAGTCGTAATGGTTTTTTCACAATCTCATTATTATTATGGATTGTTTATGTTAAAGTATACCTTGTTGTAATTACATGGTATTCATATCTTAAAAATAATATATTTTCATATTCTCTTGTTATAAACCATATTTTCAATATTTAAATCTATTCATCCCACATTATGTTACATAAATCGATTCATAAAATATTTAAATGAACATCCGATTTCATTCATATTTTCGGTAGAAAATCTATTTTCTACTAAAATGATGTTTTCTAAAAAGGTTTTAAATTTTTTACAATAAAAAAATTATAAAATAATTCTTTATTCTTGTTTTAATTTTTATAATTCTTCTTCAAAAGAATCATCATATTCTTTTCAAAAAATATCATTTTTTGGTTTAAATGAAATATGTTTAAAAAAATTTGTTTTAACTAGTATGGCATGAAAAAAAATTGTTCTACCCTAACCACCCAATTATTTTAAAAATTCATTAATAATTTACAATGGTCATTATCAAGCATTTTTTCCCAATATTTTTTCATCATTGGTTTTGAAAAACAATTCAATCTAAAAAAATTTATTTTACAGAAATATTTTTTCAATGGAATTTTATATTATTTATATTCATAAGTGAAATCAAACCATTATATTACTTTAAATAAATTGGAGACATGTATTAATGATATGTTCATCATTATTTATATGGATGTTTTTTAATAGGTTTCACTATGTATGTTTAATTTTTTCCATACACCATATTATTGTGAATGGTTTTTTATTATGTTTATTTATCAAGGAAATTATTCAAATTTCATATGTTATAATGTCATTATGATAGTTTATATTGATTATGTTACACCATTTTTATATGAATATTTCATTCGATGTATTATATGATGGGTGTGGATAAAAATTTCATAGCCCCTCGATGGGTCGAATTTTCTCATTACGGAAATCAGTTAACCAAATTTGATGTATTTTTCCTACAACATTATAATGACATAAAAAATGTCTTAATAGTATGTTTTTATGTCAATAATTATGTATCCCATCATTATGATAAAATTTATTGATTCCCATGTGATTATTAAATTATTTATAATATCTCGGGATAAGTTCCATTCTCATGTGATAAATATATGGATTTATTGGAACATAATTTATTCCATCCATATTATTATAAATTAATATTTAAATTATATGTGTTTTAATTATTCACCATTCCATGTTGATATTGATTTTTTATCCCTTATATCAGCCATTATATGATTACCCATACTGAGCATCTGAGATCACCCCATTCATATTTTTTTATTTTTCATAGGAAACCAGGATGTGTTTCGTTATTTATATATACGGATATGCGAAGTGGAAATATGAATTTTTTAAAGAAAAAAGATTTTATATTTTATATTTTCAATTAGAATGTGATTTTCATTTATTTATATATCTTAAAAATTTTACAGAACTATTTGTTGTTTCAACATGTTATTCCTTGTGTCTTGTAAAATTGTAATAAAAAAACCACCAACACTCTCGTACTCGGGTTGGGGTATTTAAAATTAAATATATTTTTACAAGACATGGATAAAGAGATGTGATTTACGGTATAAAAAATATTATTGAATAAATTATACATGAAATCACCCCCTTAAGACTCCCTAAAAATTACATTGGTTTGGATTTATGAATATTTGATATATGCATTCATAAATTTCTCCCAAATGAAAGGAAAATAAACAAAATTAAATAAAACATGAGATACTATATTTTATTTTGAACCTAATATTTGTTAAAAAATCATTATAGAATCCAATTATTATCCTAATCCAAATATTTCACTATTTTTTATCGATTACAATCAGGAATGTTATTATCCATTCCAAGGAGAACTATTTTTATCATAAAATCTTAACCAAAATGTTACACATGTGAATATAATATCTCATAAAAATTATCTTCTACCTCTAAAAAGGAATTTTTTAATTCATTATATATGTACAACCAATATGTAAACATTATTCACAAAATATTTCATTATATATTTTTCTACAAGTTTTCTTTCACTGAACATTGTTTAAACACATAATTGTTATTTTTTCAATGAACATAATTCAATAACCCTTACATATAAAAATGAATGTTGATATTTTTTAAAGATCAACTATAATAATCGTTTTGTCTTCTCAACATTCAATATCTTGAATTAGGAGACCTTATTCTTCTTCCCCAAAATATTGATCTTTGTTCTTATAAAGCCTCTAAACAATAATATTACAAGATGTAGTAGGTTGACATATCCCCATATTTTATGATTTATAATAATATTATAAACCCTGTAAAATCTTTTTCTCTTTAAACAAATGAATATACCATTTAAATATACACTCAACCACAAAAAAATATCAAGATAATGTTATATTCCTTTTGAAGCATCCACTATGTCAAAACTTTTTTCATATAACTATAATGTCTTAAATTATATTATTATTTTAACACCTCAAAATAAAAAAACATGTTAAAAATGACCATCGATATTTTATAAATATCATCTTGAATTAATTACTTTTTTTTAGAATTTTTAAATACGAACGTCTAGGATAGTATATTATCAATGGTTCGGATGTCAAATTTTTTTGAGGACTCATTCAACATCATTTTGTGTACTCACGTTTATAGAAATAATTCCACAACATTCAGTTATACATAATACATTAATCAGTATTTTATAGAAATAAATAATTTGAACTAACTTTGAAATGATCGTCATTATTTTAATGGACGTTTTCCATTACACATTCCCTTTTTGAACTATATATTATTCTGTATATTGTTTCAATCAATTTATTTAGCTAAATTTAGATATTGATATAAAATAATGTATAACCACATCCATTTAATTTTATTGACACACTAGACTATCATTACACAAGGTTATTTTCATTATGAACTACAGCTAATTATTCTACATTAACTGTCCCATAGGGCCATAGTTCCATTTATCGATTAAATTATAGAATTTTTTTGGAATTGTTTAATATTCATACTACCTAAATAATTTATTATATCTGAATTATAATTCTCATAGTGATATTTAAAATCCATTTTTCTCTAAGGGAATCAATAATTTATATATCATCCATAGTTATTGAGATACAACATGTATCAATGTTTATCCTCTACTCACAATGATGTATTTTATGATTAATGAAAATCACTTACATCACTGAAATTTACATCAATCCTTTGGTATTTATCTTAGTAATCCAAAACAATATAGAAAATATAAATTATAGAAATATATATTCAAGATACACTACATTACAATATTTATTATTATATTTTGTTATGGTTTTACCTTTTGAAAAAAACCGTCAACAAATTATTTTTTTAAATTATATTGTTTATCTATCGATGAAGCCAACTTTTGGATGACCATAAACACATATTTTTTACATTAGAACATTACATTAATTCCATGTTAATCATATAAAATTTATACGTCTAGGTAAATTATCATCTCATAATTCATTAATTTTACTTTTAGTCATTTTAATCAACTGGACAACAAAATATACTAACAAACAAATATATTCAATATTTAATTTCACTTAAAATTAAATATCTACTAGTTTATAACATTTTATAAAAAATTATCTTTTAAACATTACATTCTTCATGAAATATCAACAATTATATATTCATTAATCATCATATATACACCTTGTTTCAAGATAGAATATTCTATATGAATAAACCCATCATCTATTAGTAGAATATACTCTAGTATCATTCTTATTAATTATTGTGGAATGATCCTTTTATAAATCATATTAAAAAACATCATTTACTAGTTATTATTATACAATAGTGTAATAAACATCTATATTTTTCCAACTTCCCATTTTTCTACACTATATAGTATGAACTTTTGGTCAATTTACTTGTTGTTACCCAAATATAATCGTAACATTATATTCATCTTAATTTTGTTTACATCAAATGAAAATAGTGATTGAAAACATGATGATGAAGTATTTTGTCTATTTTTAGTCACAATTATCAATTCAAGTCTAAGATATTTTGTTGAAGATAAATAAAACATTCCCATAGATATTATGAAAAAAAGTTAATTTAATATTAATACTATAGAATATGAGAATATAATAAGATAGAAAATCATAGATTTGTGATCTATAGATGAATCTGATTAAGTGTTGAGTAATTTATCAAGAGATCGAAAGGATCACTTCTTTGGCAAAAAAGAGGAGGGGAATAGAACATGCGATTCAAATAGAAAAATGAACCATTCAATGAGATTATTCATCTCAGAAGTATCTTGTACAGATGATATTTAATAAACTGAGATTTAGAGAAATTTTACGAAAAATGTTGACTGTTGAAGAAGAATCATCTACAACTGATTATAATATATTATATTTGATAATAGAAGAGGATATTTATGATATGTTTACAATAAATTAGTTAGGTGTACTGTTTATAATGATTTGTAAAAGATTCATGAAGGAAATATTGAATGCTCTAATTTTACATGAACATAGTATAAATGAGGATCTAGAAGTGACTGTGGAGATTTTATGTGAAACTAAAGTCAATTTTGATGTTTTTTTCAATGGAAAATAAATAATTAGAAGTTACAAAGTAATATATCTAATAATTTTTTCTTGGGGTTAAAAACATAAGAGTCAATTATGTAACTATTATGTGAATCAATGGAATAATAAAAATAGACCCCTTAACAATTAATCTACTAAGTGTGTTGACATTTCCATGATAAAAAATGATCAATTTAATGTTAGATGATGTAGTAGTTATTCATTCATTTAAAAATACACCACACTTAGTTGTGGATAAACTGTAATACATGAATCAATTTAGAAAAGGATGGTGAGACCAAAATTATAGATGTTATTGGAACATCATAATTTTTTGATATAACATGAAGATACAAAAATGTTTGTTAAGGTAGAATTTCATTTATTATTATATGAATAGATGAATGATAATATTTATAACATCTCTAAATGCATCATCCTAGTGGTATTGTTTATTACAATACATAAATAGAAGATACAAGATATCACATCCCAACGGATTAAATTGTTTAGCTATATTGGGAGTCAATATAAAAACATGTTTTCAATGTTGCAGAAGAAGATTAAGTCACTACTTGTATACTTCATAATAAAATTATTATTATTATTATTAAATCCTTAAAATCATTCAAATATCCCCTTATGGTATCCCATGTAAAGTAAAACAAAATACATGGTGATAACATGTAATTAATAGGGGAGAACATAAAACCAAATTTATCATGATTAAATATTGAATAAGAAATATATTTGAGAAAATAATAAACAAATGTTCCACATAATCAATAAAATTAATTAGTAAATAAAACAATGGCATGTTAATCAGTTGGAAAATAATAATTGAATTTATTGTGATGGAGGGAGTAGTTATAGAAATCATAACCAAAACTCCATGTAATACAAAAATGTGATCTTACATATCGTCATGGACTATTATCCAATACTTAATATACACTATCAAGTCACCCAACCAATAAATCAAAAATTAAATATGAATTTCATATAAAAAATACTGATGTTATTTTTTATCATTGAGAATAGAAATACATTGATGATAATATATCAAGATCTAAATTTCATTTAGATATATAAAATACATTCCTTATATATTGAATAATCAACGGAATACCTATTTAATATGAATTTCCAATCCATAAATACTTATATTGAATCATGTCTAATAAATGTTAATAATCCCTAGTCAATAGGATATCATAACCTTATGCCATCCAAAAAGTGATGGTGGATGATATCATCAAATAATATCCCAATTCAGTTACAAAATACATTATTGTATAATCATTTATGAAAAAAATTTAAAATACAATAAAAATTATATTTAAAGGAAACGATAAATTTCATTTTCATTTGTTAAATTTTTTCTAAATAAAATGTCCAAAAAAATTTAAAAATTGGATATTAGTTAAAAATATACCGAAATAGCTAAATTAATCTTTGTATTGAAAACATGACATGAAGGAGACAAAATTATATCAAGCTATAATCTTTAAAAACATTCATTTCAAGTTTTGTAAATAAATACAGAAATGATGCGTACAAAAAATATTAAAAAGGTTCCCATTAAAATTATTATAAAGAATACAAAAAGTAGTTAAAATTTACCATTAAAAATACTTTAATTATATATAATATCATTCTTTTAATCATTTAAAATAACATGGATTTTTAGGGAAAATAGTTCAACACATTTATAATATCAATACAAAATACTATATAGGTTTTAAAACAAAAAATTACATTGAAATAAATTACACAAGAATGAACATAAAATACCACGGGTTTGAATATTTCAATGATAAAATATTTTAATGAGGTATTATATATATCATATAAATTAACATGTTTTACAAATCAAAACATGTCACAAAGAACAAAATTTGATGTGAAAAACCCTTACCTCAGATTTATACTTGGTATGATAAGTTACCACATCGTATATAATAAATTTATTTTTATTATACATTTAAATAAAATTTATAATTATATCAATATTTTCTAATTTTATTTATTTATATCAATATTTCACTATTTAACTATATTTACTTGTCGAAATAAATTATTTAACTATTGTTTTCTCATTTGTCTTTTGAATCTATGGTTTTGGTACTTTCACCTTTTTAATCGTTTGATGACCTCCTACAAAGTAAAGATGTAAAACAGAAAAAAAAATATCTTTTTTATATATTAATTATTTATATAGAACCATCCATGTGATATATTTACCTAAAATAAAATTATTCATTCTATAGAGCATTTAGTCCATGAAATGCAAGTACTACCATTTCATTTTTCAACTGAAAGGAAGGGAAAAAATATATTTGTATATACAAATATATAATAAAATATAATATTAAAAATATAATATTTATTAATTAAATCCATAATTAAGTACAACAATGTGTGATAGTAATAAAAAATGAAATGTGTTGTTCTTGGAGGTGGTAGTCTACTTTTTCGCACAAGCAATGTATTCAATTTCAATAGGAGGGAATGAATATGGAATGAGGTCGTACTATCCATATAATAACATAATATTATATTAAATAAATTTTGTGACATTATATTTTTGTTAAGGAAAAATTTGAATTATTTGTAATAAAAAACATATAATAAATAATTCAGTTAGTACTTATACGTCTTTTTTGAAATCCTTTTTTCGATTAAAATATGTACGTTAATCAAGAGTTCAATTGTCACATCATTAGATATTGAAATAATTATGGAAATTTTAGAGAAGTATACTGAATTTGTTTTATAGAAACCATAAAACATATATTATATTTGAATGGTAATATTATATCCTATTTAACTCGTAACAATCAATTAAATTTCACAAAATTTATGTTTTATAGGGAATTGAAAGTAATTTTACAAAAGGTAAATGGCAGATAATTTGGCTATGGAATATATATTTTTCCTTAACCATCAAAATAATAATATTATAATAATTATATGAATTTCAAATCAATTAATAAGTAATTGTTTAACATTAAATATCATTATATTTATTTTTAGGATTATTCCCATACACTAACATTTGAAACATCATGATAATTGTGAAGATAAAATATATCATCTTAAATGATCACTTATACTTAAAAATTATACAAAAATTCATGAAAATTCAAGACTTATCCAAACAAAATCACTGGTAATGTTTTTGTAATCATTTATATTATTGTTATACACTTTCCGGAAGAAGGGGTTCAATGCTCTGTTTTCATTTTGGATAATTATAAAATCATTTAAAATTTCTAATAAATTTTAAAAAAAATATGAATTTTACTATTGATCAATACTATGCTCTTGAAAAATTTATATTGTTTTTTTATCATTATCATTATTGTGAAAAATTACTAAGTGATCGAGGGTGACATTTTTTCTTAATAAAAATTCATAATATAAAAAATTCCCATAATAAATTAATGCTTCACCAAATTGAGAATGATTAAAATATAGGGTAATGGATTGTAAAATATAAATATTATAATGAATTTTATATACGTTTAAAAATTATTAGAATCTATTTCTTATAGTTTAACCCCCTCATTAACTCTTTTTATCAGATAGTATGGTGACACACTTTTACTATGGTAACTGTTCATTATGAATAATAATGAAATGAAACTTATTAAATAATTTTAATATGTTTTTTGAAATTTCAATACATTTTAATTTTCTAAATTACAAAAAATTATAGAAATTAATTCAAATATATGAAACCTAAATGCAATGAGAAATAGGTTTTTTTAGAAAAATGCTTTTTAAATAGAAAAATTAGTTTGCAGCAAAATATAATATATGTTTCATTTCCATAAAATTTATTGAATTATAGGGAAAAATATATTTTTATTTACATTTTAAACAATATAAAACAAAATTTATCATTTTTTATAAGTGTCATTATAAAAATAACAAAAATAGTTTTTTATTTGAAGAAAATATATTTTAGGTTATAAAAAATAATTCATGGGATAAAAAATTCAATATAATAGTTATAAATTATTTATTTTAACCCTTGAACACATATTTTGTTAATAAAACTTATTGATATATTTTTATTTCATTCGTATATCATAATAATTTCTTAAAATTTATGACATTTAAAAAAACTATTTTCCCTATTCACCTAAAATCTACTTTTTTAGAAAAATACAAAAAAATAATCATAAGAAAATGTAGATATTTTACATCCAAAAATGAATCCCATTTAATCTAATTTAAATCACAATTTTTATAAAATTGTCATTTAAAAAAATAAAAAATATAAAGAAAATATTATTGATACGAAAAGTTATTTTTTATTTATATAGTTTTCTTAAAATTATATCACATAAAATTATATTTGAGGGTTAAATTTTTATATAATGTGTTGAAATCAATGAAAATTGATCAATTTATAAAATTACAAAACACAATATAAAATACACTTCAAATGATAATTCATTTTATTATTTGATTGATTTTAAACTTATCATAATTTTTATTTATTTTGTAATAATTAAATTCCATAAATCAAATAATATAACAATTATAAAAATCAATTAATATATTTATATGTACTAATGGTTTACTAAATTATTGTGTAAGTCCATGTAGTTATTTTTTTTATGCGACATAATCTATTCAACATAGTACGTATTTAACAAAAAACATGTAATACAATCAGGGGAGCTAATTCTACACACTTACAAAAATTGAATTCAATCGATTTAAATTATTAATTATTAATGAAATTTTTTATGGATATCGATAATAAACATATGAATGAAAATATAACTTCTACATATTTATAAACTATACTATTTTAATAAATAATAGTAAATATATCATAATTGTTTTTTTCTATATATGTATCTTTATAAGTCAAAAAACATTGATGAGATTCAATACATGTAGAACTGAAATGTATTTCTCACCTAACAAATTTATCCCACTCTTTAATTTATGTTATAAAAGAGTAATGTAGACTAGAATCATTTTAATTTACAAATATAAAATTATTCTATTTGATTTAATATCAAAATAAGTTTTTATAGTTGAATATAAAGATGATTAACTGAGAGTAATTTTTTAGGATTGAATCAAAAAAATTAATATTCTAATAGACAAATATGATCTATAAATGAATGATAATATATTTTACATGTGTAAGAAATTATTATAATAGATTAATATAATACATAATTAGAATAAAATATTTTCAGATATTTAATAAATTACTTCAGAAAACATCAATAATAAATTTACAATAATTTAATCATTAAATTATAAATTTTATAAAATACCACCAGTTCAAAGTAATTTATCTTATGAATTATTTATTAATTACACTTTACAAGATCCCTTAAAATTATGATTATTTTAAATTCAACCCATAGTTATAAAAACCATGTTTTCAACAAAAAATATATGGGTATTATTATATAAAAACTGATACATTATTTATTGGGGAACTAAAGCATAACATGGTGGGGGTACTAGAGCATATTGTGGTGGTCGATAGTTTTCTAGATGAGTAGACACAGAATTATATTGAAGAATGTTGGCTCAGAAGAGAATAAACATGGGAAGTATGGAGCCGATGATGGTGTCAGTGACTTCAACGTGTCATAAATTTCCAAATATGATACCATGATAGAGTTTCTTCATTTTAGAGAACATATTATGGGTCTAATTAGTCTAAGAAGTGGTGGTGGTACACTTGTGATGCTAGGGGACGTCATGTATGAGATTTAAGGACCTACATTATGGATGATAGGGAGACAATTGAGATTCCACTTATTTAGAAGAATCAACAAGAGAAGAAACTCATATAGAGAAACAAATGTGGTTGAGGAGTTGGAAAAATAGTTTGAGGTGGTTGACATTTTGACTTATTACCACCACCACCCCTAGAAGATCTACTCCAAGCTCATGAAGCTTGAGGATAGGGGCATGGGAAGCTGTAGGTGGTCATGGAATATGTCCCAGAGGCTTTATGGATAATACAGAACATGATCTGTAACTTTTCTACCATATATACAGTATTGATAGACCCAATTTTGAGTAATTAATTTATTTCAAGTAATTTGTTTTGAAAATTAGATAATCTGGTTGAAGAATTGGCATGACCCATGTGCTTAGAGACTCCTACGACCTGTATCTCAAAGAGCACAAAATTATTCAAAATGTTTGACTAGATGCTTAGAGATGAGAGTTTTTTTAGATCGTTTTGTATAAGTGATGGGTTATTATGATGTCATTTTTTATGGACTAGTTATCTACAATTCATTCCCATATAAACATTCTCAGGAGGATGATACACTATATTCACAATGATGGGACCGTGTTTAACTATTTGGGTGAAAAGGAAACCCATATAATTTTGGATTAACTCATTCATAGGAGGGTGTATCTGATTACCCATTAGTCGGATAACATATCTCTCAGTATAAGGGATGATATGAAATTTTACTTCCCTATTTTTGTGGTGGCATACGAGTACGTCATTCGTGATGATTTTTGAAGAATTCACCTCATTGGGAGATAGAATTGTACATTGATATACACCACATGATGACCTTAATATTTATGTCGTCATATTGGATGGATAATATAGATAATCACATACAGAGGGTGTAGTTGGAAGGTGTGTATTGGTAGGGCATGGTTAGACCCAATGTTTTACCTTGGGTATCCCCAGTGTTGTTCTCTAAAAAGATATATTGTAGAATGAGGTTATGTGTGGATTACCATTACCTAAACCCAGTTTCAATAAAGAATGAGAATACACTATTGAGGATCTGTGGCCTCTTTGATCTGTTGAGTGGAGCACAATTGTTCAAATGATTGAACACAAATAATCATATTAGGAGTTGTGAGTATAAGAGAGGGATATAATTTTGATGAAATTCATATGTATCTATTACCAATATATTTTCATGGCTATTCATATTCGTGTGAGGAACTACAAATCAGTGTTCATGGGAATAATGAACCATATCAATCTTCCTTTGTTATATTGGTTCAGGTTAGTCGCCATTGATGATATACTAGTGATCTTAGTATATGATGAGGGGCATATGAGACATTTAGGGATGGTTCTAGAAATACACTATGGGATCCAACATTATGGGAATCTCATGAAGTGAACATCTAGGGTACATATATATCAGTTAATGGGACATGGTATCTTATAATATGATTTAGTATTGGAATCAGTGATGTTTGAGGCTGTGTTAGCTTGAGATCCACCCAATAGTGCAATAGATAACTGAAGAATCCTTGGTTTGGTATTCCACTATAGATGATTAATATATTCATTCTATAAGATATAATAACCAATGAATACATTACCTCTAAAATGGATTACATTCATATAGTGTACCATACTTTACAAACATTGGAATTACATAAGAATTGAGGTACATTCATTACAAAAAATAACAAAACCATGAAATGACTATATAGGTATAGTGAGTTTATAAACATGGAATCATAAACAAGTGGTTCATAACAAATATAATTTGTCTATTATTTAATTCATCACTACTATACTCATTTTTGGCATATCATATTTAATAACCTTCTTCATGACCTGGAGAAAATAAAAATTGGAAAGGGTGAGCTAAAATTCCCAGTAAGGGTAATCAAATGAAAGATAAATCTTATCCTATTCATAAGAAGATAAAATTTGAAAATCATATCCTTCTTACAAATGATCATAATATCATGCCATGGGATAAATCATAAAAGTGAAATGTAATCCCAATATTCAAAAAATATGAAATGGTTTTTTATAGAAAACACCGAAATTAATAGAAAATCATTTCATATTTTTCAAGGCTCATTGAAAAGACCCTCATAGCTGAAAAAGTCCAAAACTGAACCGATTTAACTCGTTCTTCTAGCCCTGTATTACTGAACATGATTTACTTCCAATTCCAGTCATGTCTATCTAATGAGATATAAATTATTACCCAATCCATTTGAGGGACATGTAGGTCCCACCAATCACCTAATGAATCCATTCTTACAAGTTACACAAAAACATAAAAACATTCAGTTTAGAATAACACAAAAAATAAAAAGGGTTTCATAAACATCATTCGATCATAACATTTTACATAAATGGATTTCATAAAAATAATTCCAATATTTACACAATAGAATCCTAATAATAGTAGGTATATAAACACAAACCTATGTAATTTATATGAAAAATAATTTTGGTAAGTCACATGAGCATCATTCATGAGGAAAATATCCTTTCATCTTCAAAAACGATTTCCTTCGTCAAAATAACACAAAATTTACGAAGAAATTATTTTGTTTGAAAATAACCTTGATATATTTTAGGGTAATATTCAAGGAAATAAATAATTATAAAATCTTAAAAATAATTTAATGTCATATATGTAAAAAATATTCTTCTCGTAAATTTCCAAAAAAAAGTCAAAAAGTAGCTCATACAGAAAATGAAGAAAGATTCCATTAATACCATTTCGAAAAACATTATCAGTGTGTTAAATTTAAATTAATTTTTTTGAAGGATATAAGGAATATTTTGAAGAATATATTGAATAATCATGGACATGGATGACAAATAACCCCCATTAAATACATATCAATAAACAATCTCAGCAAAAAGATAGATTTTAAAAGTTATACATTAGCTTAGGTAATATATTCTTGGTATGTATCTGAACATAATACATAAGGATTTAAATAACATAACTAATTTATTCCATAATTATAATATTTTTTACGATAAAAATTTTGATCATATTTTCATCCCTTTGTCAGTAACATTTCTTTCTTAGTCATTATTCAGGTATTAATTACATAATGTTCTTGTCCATGTTTTGTTAGATATGTTTCTATTTTTATTTTAGGTTATATTTATATCATTTAAATAAAACTATTAGAATAATATATATCATATTAATAAATTCAAATAATTTATGTAATCACGCTTTAATGAGGTCTATGAAGAACAAATCACATTGCACCGTGGAGATAGTAAGCCATATGTACGCACAAGAGATAATATAATTCCAATAATTGTTAAATGGTATTGAATTTGATGGTGTAAAATATATCATATTTAGTATCATGTTATAATAATAATATGTAGTTATTATTTCTACCATTATACCAATCCATGTTAGGTGGTGGTGAAAAAAAAAATTACTCTAGTGTGTGGAGATGGTAAGTTGTACGTACACACATGTAGTTATTTCGTTTTTCATATGATAGATGGAGGTTGAAATATGGTTTTTTCATAATTATAATAAAATATCATTATATTATTGATAATTATTTTATTACTTAATTATGAAACAACTAATGAAGAGGAATTAGAAGAATAAATAATTTTGAATGAAT
>CAUJRU010004356.1:0-18229 GCA_963277665.1 Viscum album | reverse complement strand
TCACAAAACACTTGGTTTTTATTCTTAATTTATGAGTAATAATTGCCACACATGACAAATAACATCATTTCTAAAGAAAACTACAGATTACTTGACTAAATAAAAACATCATAACGAGAAGAGGATTATCTTCACATGTAATTTATAATTAATTCATGATTAGATATTTAATTACCTCAACTTGTAATTTTCTCTTCATTGATGATCTGGTTAACTAGATCTCATCGCATCACTACTAAAAAATGACCTATTTCCACACTCCTATTGCACAATTTTATTTTTCTTATGGTAATAGATAATTTGATACCATGATTTATTTTAAAACCATGAAAATACACCTGATATATCAAACCCTCCCACCTTTCTATTCATGATCGATCTGCCTCCCGACTACCACTTCACTTCTTCGCGATCAAGACCTATCTCTACTCCCAGTGATCCTCCTCCACTAACATAGCTAGACCACCTTCCCACTGATGCAGCTCTAACATGGTCTCTTCACCTCCCTATTGAGGTGGTTCTGAAGACAGCCTCCCCAAATCCCTATCGGTGAAACTTCGATGGAGGCCTCCCCACCTCCCTATTGCAGCGACTCTGACACGACCTCCCCACCTCCCCACGATCCTCCTCCTCTGACGTGGCTCAACATGGATTTGACATGTCGAACCCACCTCCATGAACCAAAAACTTCCCTCAAACCCCCGACACCCTTACCCTACAATATGTTTCTTATATTCTTCTATTAATATTATAATTTATATTCACATTATTCTAATTTACATTATTCTATTTTACAGTTTCTATCCTTCTATTATGTGTTTGGAAACTTCCTGAAATCATTCATTGTAATTTTCTTAGATATCTGCACCCTTTTAATTTTCATGTTTTAAATGTTAAACTAATTTTTTTCGATCAATAGATTGATCAATAATAATTTAGAAATACTACTTCACACAAAATTATTCAATCTCAATCCATTATTTTTGATTACTTGTTACTTGACCAAAAAACTTTCACCACCTTTATCAACTTTATTTAATCTTGAAAATTGGATTTCTTAAGTTCCAACTTGAATTCTAAATTCATATTATTATTTTCACATGAATTAAAAAGTTCCCAATTACTTGAAATTTCTTTACTTTTATCAAGAAAAGATTTAGATGATTCTTCTATTATGTGATATACTTGTTTGGGAATGAATTAATTCTCACATGTTGTCTTCCATAGTTTCCTATATATCTCACTTTCTCAACATGATATAGTGTTGATATGTTAGTATATCATAATTCATGAAATATATTACTTTGTGTGAAAAAATAACATACAAATTGTATTTCTCTTGGTTTCCTTGTGTTTATGAAAAAAGTTTCTACAAGTATTTTTAGAGGTCTAAAATCTGTGTATTTATATCATTTTTTATTCTAATTTCATTTGAAAAAATCATTTTACTTGGATTTATTTCAGTAGGGGAAACATATTAATTATAGTTAATTATATGATTCTCTATATAATAGCACATAATATACCATGGTTAGTGATTCATAAATTGATCATAAAAATTCATATTTTTATTTGTTGTAAATTTTTATTCAGCCCAAATACAAGCTTGTCATTTTATTTTGGACCTTAATAATGAATTTTCTATTCAATATGATAATAAAAATTCTTAGTGTTATGATAGGTTCCTGAGAAAATATATTTGGGATTAGGCCACCAGGTTTCCTTTAATTATTTTTTGATCACCTAGAAAAATTATATCATTAACTTATACTATTAAAATAAGTGTACTTGATTTAATATCTTTGATATATAGTTTGTTGACCAAATTTCCATTTTTTAATTTCAAGTCATTATAAAAAATGTACAACCTAGTATATTAGTTCCTTATAGATTACTTCAACCTACATAAATCTATATTTAGTTTTCACACCTTAAAACAATCATGTTAAATAAAAAAACCTTCATAATTCTCAATATAAACCTCTTATTTTATCTCAACATTTGATAAAGTGGATTTAACATCCATTAGTTAAATCATATACTGAATATGATTTTCTACTACAAGAAACAATTAGATAGCCTATAACATTGTAACTAAAGAAAATGTCTCTTCAAATTCAACCCATTTAACATAAGAGTATCCATTGTTTAAAAGTATGTATTTGTTTCTTATCACCACTACCTTATCATTTAATTTATTCCTATATACACACTTACTTCCAATTAAATTTCTATTAATTTTCCTTGGAATGAGATCTCAAGTGGAATTATTTTCTATTTGATCCAACTCCTCATTCTTATCTCTAATCCAAAATTCATGTTTGATACCTTTAGCCACTAATTGTGTATATGTTTGAGATATTAGAGTAGTTTGTTTATCATACCTCATATTTATTCTAGTTTATATAGGACCATTATGATTTATAATAATATTCTATGACTCTGAAAGTTTCTTCAACCTATGGTGCTATTGTTTGTATTCTCAGTTGTTCGATCATCATCCTTGATTAGTTATGAACCAAAATAAACTATATTCAGTTCATTCATTATACTACCCATAGGATCCCATATTAATTTAAAATTTAAACATAAAAAATAATAATTTCAATCTTAACAAAGTCATTTGTAGATAAATGAATATAATTCAAGAAAATTAATATAAAGAAAAGAATAAAAGGAATAAATAATTTTAATTTCTTAGACCATATAAAATAATTTATGATGTGAAATGAGCTTCAACTAAAAATATTTAAGAAAAGTTAATAAAAATATTTAAATAATGTTATAAATATCACTAGAACAATAAATATAAAAGAAAATTACTCAAGTGATAATTTCAAAATTTGTGTCAACATATCTCATTACAACTAATTTTTAGAATTTATAATAATTTTTTGATAGAAACGATGGAAATAATATTCTAAGTAAATAGAGAAAAACTATGATATTATATGATGAGTGAGCTATATTACTTCTTGGGATTACAAGTGATATAGAATGAATTTTTTTACCTTATCCCTAGAGGATTATTCAGGAGAATTATTTTAAGAAGTTTTAGATGGTGGATTCGAAGCCTATGTGTCACGACCCATCCCTCAGGGCCCGTGCCGTGACTACCCCAAGTCCGCTTTCCATAGAACATGGGCTGACAACTAGCATAGAAAGGCGTTTTCCCTAAATCTGGGAAGGCATTGCCTTTATAACCTACAAACTCACATAACCAAACACACAACAAGATACAAACACAAGAAAACCGTATAACCAAAATAGTGTTGAAAGTAAAAAGGGGGCCGGAATACAAGCCCAATAGTAAAGGTACAAGTACAAATAAAATAGAATACAACTGAAGAAAGAGAAGAGACAGCTACTGGATCATCCTCCTAGGTTCCTACCTGAAGGGTAGGTACAGATTGACTCCTCAGCACTCCACGTCCACCCATCTCCTCTGCGTACCGACACGCCATATGGTCCACCTCTAGGTACCGTCCAGTCCCAGTACTCTCAGCCTCAATCAGCATTTTCCGTCATCTGCATCCAACACAACAAGGTGCGGGCATAGCCCGTGTAGGGGTGAGTATAATGATACTCAGTTGGGACCCCAAGATCCTCTAGCTCTCACAAAATCCATCAAGGATAAAACACAAAGTATGAAATCAAAAGATAACCTTACTTAGGTATATTCCCATACATATACCTAATTTATCAAGTAATCCATATCAATCATGAGGAAAACACAGAGGTACAGACTCAGCTCACACTAGGATTTGTTCTAGGGGTAATATCAAGTAACATTCCTAGTCACAACGTTGAACGCCTCAGCTGCTGGAGAACTCCTCCTATATTGAGTACAATGGGCCTGCCGCATCACATCGAGGCACTTCCCACTGACCTTGGACTGTTGAGGTACTCCTCCTGTTGAGTACTGTGGGTCTACCACGTCACCAAGCACTCCCCACCGTGGGTCTTCGACGTCACCAAGGTGCTCCCCCTCGTGGACTGCTGGGGTACTCCTCCTATCGAGTACCGTGGGTCTATAGCTTTACTAAGGCACTCCCCATCGTGGGTCTTCTGCGTCACCATGGCACTCCCCACTGGGTCTGTCGAGTCACTTCGAGTCGAAACGGTCAGTAGTCATCAAGTCTCAACCAACCAATGGGTTCTCACACTATGCTCGCTCGTCTCCAGGAGGATCTACTCCACAAGCTACTGGTCGATACTCCAACTACCACAAAGTCTCATGAAGAAGTATCTCAAAGGTCCGCCATGTCATAGGGATCTCAACGTAATAGACGACGCGTCAATCAGATGCCCGATTTGTGAGTTATTAACCTTTTAGTCCCGGGGGCCCGGTTGGATTCGTGCTCGATCCAACCTGACCGTTCCCCATATTAATCCAAAACATAGTGGGGTATCACTCAAAGGTACTGACTTGCTCCAAAGTTCCCAACACCGCTGACGGTTCGTCAAACGGACGTCCAATGCCAAAGTTATGGAAAAAATAAAGTAAATGGGTCATAGTGGGCCTGAGCCCGGTCCACCCGGCCTGGGCCATACCAGTTTTGGTCAACCTGACCTAACCTGTTGGGTCTAGCCTGGCCGGCAGTGTGGACCGGCCCGTTGGGTTGGGCCCAGCCCGCTAGGCGGCTCGGCCAGCTGGGCCCGGCCCGGCAGGCCACGAGTGTGCCGTAAGGGCGGCTCAGCCACGGTGGGGCTCAGCCGCGGGTTGTCTTGGCCATGGACAGTGCAAGGCCACAGGGCGGCTCAGCTGGGATAGCTCGTAGGGTTGCGGGCATCACGGTTAGGGTGGCTCAGAGGGGCGCGACGAGGGTGGTTTGACCCGGGGCGGCGCGGTGAGGGCAGTTCGGCCCGGGGTGGCGCGACGAGGGTAGTTCGACCCAACATGGCGCGATGATGGAGGTTCGGCCTAGGGCATCACGACAATGGAGGTTTGGCCGGGGTGGCGCAGCGAGGGGTGGTTCGGCCCGGGGCGGTGCAGTGAGGGCGGTTCGGCCTGGGGTGGCGCGGCGAGGGCAGTTCGGCCCTGACGGCACGCTAAGGGGTGGTTTGGCCTAGAGCTGTGCGATGAGGGAAGTTCAGCGGCGGTTCAACGGACGGTGACGGCCAGGGGCGGGGCGGTGGGGCCGCAGGTGTCGGAGGTGCGGGGTGCGGTGGCCACGAAGCGGCTCGGCCATGGGGGTACCGCGAGGGCGCGGAGGTCGCAAGGCAGCGGTGGCCGTGGGGCGGTGTCGTTGCGCCATCACATTTGTCTCGTTCAACACCACATAACATCACAAGATTTGTGGAGGAGTTGGGCCATGTTCTCTTGGACCGTACCCTCCACATTAGAGTGGTAGCATATGGCTTAACTAGAACTTGAACATTGAACGTCAAATCATATCCTCTCCACAATGATTGTTCCCAACCTGCAAAAGAAAATCATCTACGTTCTTTTGTTTTAAAAAGGGAAGAACATGGGAATATAATCATACACAAATTAAAACGCAACCTCGTTCGTTAATTTTCATCGATGAGGAGGGAACGACGATCGTCGAATATGTCCTAAGTTAGAGGATGTCCCGAGGAAGAAGTCGAAGTTGACAGTCTTCGTTGGAGGAGCGTTCTTCATTGGAGAAGTGTAATCCTCCCAATATGTTTCCAATCTTCTCCCTTTTTTCCAAGAGTTTCCCCCAATTCCACCCAAAATGAGGATTTTCCAACTTAATAGATTAAGTTGGCACAATTCAAATTTGATTAATTAATTAATTTATGGGTGGCATAATAAATTTTGGGGAGGGTTGGCATAATAAATTATGGGGAGATCAAGATGTTTCAATCCTTGGGTGGTCCCCACCACCATAACCCCTCATGGGAGGTTTTACTAGCTCAGGTGGTCCCCAACACCGAGCATTCAATTTTGAGAATAAAACTCCAGTGGTCCCCACCTGTACAATATCCACAAGAGGGTGGTTACAACAAAATAAAATAAAAATGTGTGATTATTTTATTTTATTATTTCCACAAAAAACCCAAAAATTATCTTTCACCTCTGACCATATGTCGTCGAGGTGAAAGTCTCCTTAAGCGAATACCAACGCTGCGAGTTCAATGGTGCCCTCAGATTTCAATTCCGTGCACTGATTCAAAATTTAGAAAAACACACTCACACGTTTACTGAACGTACCTGAACAAAAGTTCATAAATTCATTTCGGGCACTCCGGGCCTCGGAATCATGTGTCGTCAATTTTCACGGACTCGTAAAATTCCCATTTATTAAAAAAAAATTACATGGAAATTCTAGGTCTTTACATTATCCCCACCTCAGGGATCTACATTTCCATAAGCCACAACTCAAACTAGGTAAACAAGTGGGTGTACTGAGCACGCATCTGGGCCTCCCGCTCCCATGTGCTCTCTTGTAGGTTCCTGTTCAGCCAGCGAACGCTCACTAGAGGTATTGACCATCCATGAAGGACCTGCTCTTATCGATCCTCAATCTCTATTGGAACCTCCATAAAAGTCACCCCATCGTCGATGTCCGGCTCTCCATGGTCGATGATGTGAGAAGGGTCGTGCATATATCTCCTCAATTGGGATACGTGGAAGACGTCGTGCACCTGGTGTAACTGAGGTGGAAGAGCTAAGTGGTATGCCACCTTGCCATCTCTACAGAGGACCTGAAAAGGTCCAATGAACCTCAGAGATAACTTTTTGCCTCATCCAAATCTCCGTAGACCTTGTCAGGGTGGGACCTGTAGAAAAACATGGTCGCCATTATCAAACTCCATAGGTATCCATCTCCTGTTAGCATATGACTTTTTCCTGCTCTGTGCAGTCTTCATCCACTACTAGATGATCTGCACCTTCTATGTGGTAGCTTGTACCATCTCTGGTCCCACAAGTACTGACTCCCCTGTGTCAGTACAACACAAAGGTGATCTACAAGGTCGGCCATATAACGCCTCGAAAGGTGCCATCCCAATGGTGGAGTGATAACTGTTGTTGTATGAAAACTGCACAAAAGGAAAGTGATCTTCCCAGCTGCGACCAAAGTCGAGGACACAAGCACGCAACATGTCCTCGAGGGTCATAATGGTCCGCTCAGTCTGGCCATCCTTCTGAGGATGGAAGGCGGTGCTTAAATGAAGCTGTGTCCCGAAAGCCTCCTGCAAACCCTTCCATAGTCGGGAAGTAAAATGTGATTCACGATCGGAGACAATCATCGAAGGTACTCCATGTAGCCGTACAATCTCCTGCACATAGAGGTGTCCCAAGCTCTCTACTGAACCTTGATCTCTAATCAGTAGGAAGTGGTCCGACTTGGTGAGTCAGTCAACGATCACCCAGATAGAGTCATGAACTTTGGATGTACGTGGAAGTCCTATCACAAAGTCCATGGATATCCCATCCCACTTCCACTATAGGACCTCTAAAGGATGAACCAAGCCTGTTAGTACCTGATGCTCCTCCTTCACTTGCTGACAAGTGAGGCACCGAGAAATAAAATCTTCTACTGATTTCTTCATTCCCGGCCACCAGTGGTATCGTCAGAGATCCTGGTACATCTTTGTCACTCCTGGATGTACCGCTAGAGAGTATGTGTGGAACTCCCTCAACACTTCCTCCTAAAGTGACACTGGTTCCATGGTACGTCCTCTAAATAGGATGACTTTCTCCCCACCTTTATAAAATCCATCAGGTGCCTATCCTATGGATATATGAGCATGTCATGTCTTGCAGTCAGTGTCCCCACACTACGCCTCCCTGACTCGCTAAAGAAGTGGTGGAGTGACTGTAAGAGACTGAAGGAAAGATGATCCATCATGTTCCATGAATAATATCTACAAAGCGGCCAACCTCTCTATCACCTCGCCTAGCAGCTGTATACCAAATCTCCTGCTGAGTGCTTCTGCAACAACCTTCCCCTTCCCAGGAGTATAGACTATCTTGAAGTCATAGTCCTAGAGGAACTCAAGCAAACATCACTGTCTCAGGTTCAGGTCCTTTTGAGAGAAGATATACCTAAGAATATTGTGATCAGAGTACACTGTAAAATGCTCGCCCATCAGATAGTGTCACCACATCTTCAAGGCGAAGACCACTGCTGCTAACTCTAGGTCATGGGTAGCTTAGTTCTACTCACGTTGTCTTAGCTGTCGAGAACCATATGAGATCACTGATATATCCTGAATCAGAATAGATCCGAGTCCGATCCCTGATGTGTCGCAGTAGACTACGTACCCTACACCCTCCTCCAGTAGCCTCAATATGGGTGCACTAGTCAGCCTTTTCCTCAGCTCCTGAAAACTCTGCTGGAATCTCTCTGACCAAACGAAGGGTTGCATCTTCTTCGTCAAGGCTGATAGTGGTGTTGTAACTTTGGAGAAATCTGGCACAAACCTCTAGTAGTATCCAACAAAACCCAAGAAACTCCATACCTCTGTCACACTCCTAGGTGGCCCCCAAGCATGTACCGCCTCAATCTTCATTGGATCCACTGCAACTCCAGCCTACGATATAACATGTCCCAGAAAGTGAATCTCTTAGATCCAAAATTGGATCTTCGAGAGCTTAACAGAAAGCTGGTGCTCTTGGAGTGTGTCCAAAACTACCTACAAATGATAGGCATGCTCCTCCTCAGTAGTCAAGTAGTTCAGAATGTCATCGATGAAGACTACTACAAAGTGATCAAGTTATGGCTGAAAGATCCTGTTCATGAGTCCCATGAACACTGCTGGAGCGTTGGTCACGCCAAATGACATAACCAAGAACTTGCAAAGGCCATACTGACACCTGAAGGCCGTCTTCTACACATCCTCATCTCGTACTATGAGCTGGTGATAGCCTGATCTGAGGTCTATCTTCGAGAACCACCATGATCCATTCAGCTGATCAAAGAGGTCGTCAATCCTCGGGAGTGGGTACTTGTTCTTCATGGTCACCTGGTTTAGGCGCCGATAGTCAACACAAATTCTCAAGCTCCCATCCACCTTCTTGGAAAAAAAATCGGGGATGCCCAATGTGAAACACTGGTCCAGATGAATCCATTCCCCTGCAAGTCCTCCAGCTATACCCATAGCTCACGAAGCTCTGCAGGAGCCATCTGATATGATGGTGTAGATATCAGTGCCGTCTTGGGGTAAAATTCAATGTAAAAGTGCACCTCTCTATGAATAGGTAGACTCAGAACATCATCAGGGAAAAAATCCGCATACTGGTCCACCACTACATGATAGCTCAGACTCTCCACATCAATAGCTCTGAGGGTAAGGCTAGCCAACTAATGAGTAATCGATTGCACCCTCCTCCAGGTAAGTCCATCCTGCACTACAAAGTCTCCCTTCTCGCCGGTGAAGGTAAACCTGGTCCCATCCATGTGGAAACACTACACTTTGTGCCTAATACAGTCAATCTGATCATGGACTATAGATAACCAGTCCATACCCAAGATGAAGTCGTAAGTCCTCAACGCCGATACTAGGAGATTCTATCCAAAGCTCTCACCTCCTAGAGTAATATCACACTACCGGCACCAGTGCGTAATCATAAAATCTTCTCCCATAGAAGTCTCTAGCTGTAAGGATCAATCTAATGGCTCCATTGGAATCTATAAGCTATGAATGAGGGAAGTGGCAATAAAAGAATGACTGACATCTGTGTCTATAAGTACTGCAACTATGGTGGAGTAGACATAGATCATACCTCGTATCATCTCTGGAGCACCATGATCGTAATCCTCAGCTGCTTGGAGTTGAGATATTCCCTATACACCTGCTCTTTGCGGTCAGGGGTAGACCTCCTGGTGGTGGTGGTGGTAACATCTCAAATCATCACCCACCGCCAGTTTCTCGGCCATCTCCTCTACCACGTCCACCTGCTCCATACGGACCTCCTCGGTTGAATATCTGTCTCTTCTTGGGCGGTCCTTCGACTATCTGCTGATCATCCGTATGGCGGGTCAGACAGTCACGAACCATGTGACCCTTCTCACCTCATGTGAAACACTACCCGCTCCTGGTATAACTAGCTCTGCCTTGGGTGCCCCGTACAACTGATCCTGAGTCTTGCGGTCGTCCACCTGTAGGTATGGTCCTCTTGGACCTCTGTGATGTCTATCTGCTGCCATCTGTAAAAGACTCCGCTACGTGATGACTGGTAGTGGGTCTCACTACTGGTGACTGCTTAGCAAGGAAAATGTCCACCAAGAGGGCTCTCTATAATACCCCCGCCTGTGTTGGGATATTGAGTGAGATTGTCAAAGCCATGATCTCTTGCCTGAGCCCCTACTCAAAGGCCTGGGCCCTGAAGAAAGGGTCCATCACCATATCTATGGAGTAGCATGAGAGGCCAGTGAACCTCACTGATTACTGAGCCATAGTCATGCAGCCCTGCTGCAGATGAAGAAGCTTCAGTATGCGCATTGTGCGAAGAGTCGCTGGGACAAACTTTTCCCAAAACAAGATCTCGAAGTCTTCCCAGAGAAGCGTCACCTCGTTGTGAACCTATAGCATAAAGCTCCACCATATACCCGTTGCTTCCTATAGAAGGCTGGTGGCAAGGATCACCATGAGATCGGCTGGTGTCCCTACAAGTCAGAAGACTCTCACTACAGCCTACAACCAATCCTCAGCTGCCTGTGAGTCCGTATCTCCCCCGAACCTAGGTGGCCTCTGGAACTGTAACTCATGCAACGCACTCAAGCGGTGTGCACCATCTGCTACTAGGGCTAGTGGAATCAGTGGCCCAATGGGGAATGGTACCGTTGGTTCCTCCGTGGGTGCGTCTACTTCGGTGGGATATCAGTGCATACAACTCTCAGAACCCTAGCTGGCTGTCTGTGTGGAGGCATCCTGAAAAGAAAAAGGTGCGCCATGATTAATAAGTTATACCTGGTGAGATGACTCAAAGAGTTCACAAATAAGACTCTTGAAAACACACACGCCATCAGTGTTTTCATGCACAGAGTCGGAAATCAGAAGTTAGGGTCCTGGTGTATGGATACGTCGACCGCCACACCAACATTGGATTTCTTAAACTGATAACCAAACTCACTACACTTAACACTATTACTGTTAAAATGAAAGATCATAGTCCTATGTTTTGTGGTAGAACTGACTCCTCTGATACTAATTTGTCATGACCCATCCCCCGGGGCCAATGCTGTGACTACCCCAAGCCCGCCTTCTATGGACCAGGGGATGGCGACTAGCACCAAAAGGCGTTTTCCCTAAAAATGGTAAGGAATTGCCTTTATAACCTGAAAACTCACATAACCAAGCACACAACAAGATATGAACACAAGAAAACAGTATAACCAAAAGAGTGATGAAAGTAAAAAGGGGACCGAAATACAAGCCTGATAGTAAAGGTACAAGTACAACTGAAATACAATACAACTAAATAAAGAGAAGAGACAAATACTGGACTGTCCTTCGTGGTTCCTACCTGAAGGATAGGTACAAATCCTCCTTAGCATTCCACATCCACCTATCTCCTCTACGTACCGACACACTATATGGTCTACCTCTAGGAACTGTCTAGTTTTGGTACTCTTAGCCTCAGTCAGCGCTGTCCGTCGTCTGCATCCAACACAACAAGGTGAGGGAATAACCCGTGCAGAGGTGAGTATAACGATACTCAGTAGGTACCCCGAGACCCTCTAGGTCTCATAAAATCCATCTAGGATAATACAAAAACTTTGAAATCAATAGATAACCTTACTTAGGTATATTCCCATAAATATACCTAAGTTATCAAGTAATACATATCAATCATGAGGAAAATACAGAGGTACATACTCAGATCACACCAGGATTTATTCTAGGGGTAGTATCAAGTAACATTCCCAGTCACAATGCCGAACACCTCGGCTGCTGTAGAACTCCTCCTCTATCGAGTACAGTGGGCCTACCGCATCACACAGTGGTGCTTCCCACTAACTTTGGACTGCTGAGGTACTCCTCCTGTTGAGTACCATGGGTCTGCCGCGTCACCAAGGCGCTACCCACCATGGGTATGACATGTCAACAAGGTGCTACCCACCATGGGTCTTATGCATCACCAAGGCACTGCCCACTAGGCCTGTCGAGTCACTCCGAGTCAAAACCGTCATCAGTCATCAAGTCTCATCCAGCCACTGGGTTCCCGTACTATGCACGCTCGTCTTTGGGAGGATCTGCTCCAAAAGCTACTAGTCGATACTCCAAATGGAACAAAGTCCCATGAATAAGTATCCCAAAGGTCCTCCATGTCATATGGGTCTCAACGTAACAGACGACGCGTCAATCGGACGCCCGGTCTATGAGTTATTAGCCTTTTAGTCCCAGGGGCCCAGTTGGATTCATGATCGATCCAACCTAGCCATTCACCATTTTAATCCAAAACACAGTGGGGTACCACTCAAAGGGAACAACTCGCTCCAAAGTTCCCAATGTCGCTGACGGTTCGTCAAACAGACGTCCGGTGCCAAAGTTAGGCCAAAAGAAAGTAAATGGGTCATAGTGGGCCCGAGTCTAGTCCGACCCGACCCGGCCTGGGGCGACCCAGTT
This sequence comes from Viscum album, assembly GCA_963277665.1. Classification (NCBI taxonomy): domain Eukaryota; kingdom Viridiplantae; phylum Streptophyta; class Magnoliopsida; order Santalales; family Viscaceae; genus Viscum; species Viscum album. Next base: position 5,683 of record CAUJRU010004356.1, on the reverse strand, counting down.
CAGGTCGACCCGGACCAACCTGTTGGGTCTAGACCAGCCCACAGTGCGGCCTGGCCCATTGGGTTTGGCCCGGCCGGCTGGGCGGGTCGGCCGGTTGGGCCCGGCCTGGCAGACCGTGAGGGTGCCGCGAGGGCCTCTTGGCCACGTAGGGGCTCGAACGCAGGCCAACTTGGCTACGGACGGTGTGAGGCCGCTGGGTGGCTCGGCCAGGGTGGCTTGCAGGGCCATGAGTGGCGCTTCTAGGGTGGCTTGGAGGGGCGTGGTGAGGGAGGCTTGACCCGTGGTGGTGCAGTGAGGGCGGTTCCGCCCGGGGTGGCGCGATGATGGCGGTTCGGCCCGGGCGGCGCGACGAGGGGCGGTTCGGCCTAGAGCGGCGCGATGAGGGTTGTTCAACATCGGCTCGGAGGATGGCGACAGCGGCTCGACGGATGGCGGCGGTGGCTCGGCAGACAGCGGAGGCTGTGGGCGACATGGCGGGGCCGTGAGAGGCGGAGGCACAAGGCGCGATGGCTATGGGTGCTGCGGAGCAGCTCAGCCTTGGGGGTTCCACGAGGGTGCGGAGGTCACAAGGAAGTAGTGGCCACGGGGCGGTGTCGTTACGCCATCTCCTTCATCACGTTCAACACCACATAACATCACAAGATTTCTGGAGGGGTCGGGCCATGTTCGTTTGGCCCGTACCCTCCGCGTTAGGGTGGTAGCATATGGATCAACAAGTACTTGAACATTGAACGTCAAATCCTATCCTCCCCGCAATGATTGTTCCCAACCCGCAAAAGAAAATCATCCACGTTATTTTGTTTTAAAAAGGGAAGAACATGGGAATATAATCATACACAAATTAAACCCCTACCTCATTCGTTTATTGTCATCTATGAGAAGGGAATGACAGTCGTCAAAGATGTCCTACATTTGAGGATGTCCCGAGGAAGAAGTCTAAGTCGGCATTCTTTTTTGGAGGATCGTTCTTCGTTGGAGAACTGTAATCCTCCCAATATTTCTCCAAGCTTCTCCCTTTTTTCCAAGAGTTTCCCCCAATTCCACCCAAAATGAGGATTTTCCAACTTAATAGATTAAGTTGGCACAATTAAAATTCGATTAATTAATTAATTAATGGGTGGAATAATAAATTATGGGGAGGTTTGGCATAATAAATTATGGGGAGCTCAAGAGATTTCAATCCTCGGGTGGTCCCCACCACCATAACCCCTCATGTGAGGTTTTACTAGCTCGGGTGGTCCCCACCACCGAGCATTCAATTTAGAGAATAAAACTTCTATGGTCCCCACCTCTACAATATCCATAAGAGGGTGGTTACAACAAAATAAAATAAAAATGTGTGATTATTTTATTTTATTATTTCCACGAAAAACCCAAAAATTATCTTTCACCCCCGACCATCTTCTGTCGAGGTGAAAGTCTCCTTAAGTGAATACCGGCACTGTGAGTTCAAGGATGCCCTTGGATTTCAATTCTGAGCACTGGTTCAAAAGTAGAAAAACCTACTCGCACGTTTACTAAACGTACCTGAAAAAAAGTTCAAAAATTCATTCTGGGCACTCCGGGACTTGGAATCATGTGCCGTCAATTTTCACGGACTCGTAAAATTCCCATTTATTTTAAAAAAATTACATAGAAATTATTGGTCTTTACACTATGTATAAAATTGTTCTATTTGGGATGAAACCGTCCTATGATGATTATGTGGAAGGTGCAGAGCAAATTGAGTCTGACATTTGACCAGGATCCTTCTCTAAACCCTCTAGTGAAAATTATTATGCTGCTATATATGTTTATAGATACACTACAATACATATACATTTTCAAAATTACAGTGCTTTTGTCTATTCTTATGGTTTTATTCTGCTTATTCTTATGTCATTTAATTTATATATAGTAGTTTTTTAAAAATGATGAGTATGATGAAATTGTAATGAAATCAATATAAGATATAGATTAAGGTTATTAGAATGTTTTTCAATAGTTACAAAAATCTAACTATGATTTGAATGTCAAAAAATAAAATTATTGATGAAAGGTAAATATAACTTAGTTATGTATATCAATATTATTCTAATAATATAATGTTACTGAAAATATAAATAATGTTTTTAGTTATTATTTTGAGATATGTTTTAATGTTATTTATTATAAATGTGTGTATAAATTCAAATCATTCGGAATTGTTTTATAAATAACATCCATATGATTAGACTGTGAAGAAATTAATCCTCCAAAACCAAGAACATGATGATCAAACATATAGATTGAATGATATTGATGAGTGATATTTTACTAGACTTATTGTTTGATTCATGTATAAATAGATACATTTCTTTTTTCATTAAGCTGATAACCAACAATAATAGTTTTGAAGAAAAATTCCACTATCACTCTTGAGGTATTTGGATGCACGTAGTAGAGGATGTTGGAAAAGCTATGTTGTTTAGTGAAAGATATAGGAGAGTAGTAGGGAAATGAAAGATTATTTGATTAAATGACCTATTAGTGCTAGTGTGTCATTCCCTCATCAAATGCATGAGCATTGTTGAAAAAACTTTGAATATGATAGTTATCCCTAGTAAAAACCATATAACTTTATTGATATACCCATATTATTGTTTGGAAAATTTGAAATGGAAGATTTAATGATGATAAAATTTTAGATTATGTTTGGTATTTGAAAATACCTATTAATTTTTACCCCTCTCCATGCTTAACTTGTAGATATTATATTTTTTTGGAATTTATGTTATGGAATTATGGTAATGTTCATGCTTTATGCTAGGTTGATATAATATCTAGTATATCATTGAGATGAATTTCCACATTTTTATGTTGATAAGAATGATGATTGGTATACTAGATTTTTACTTGAAGCATGATAATTCATTTACATGTCATGATCAAGATAGAGAAATTCTAGTATAACCCCAGAATAATGAAAATATCATTGTAATTTTCAGAATGTGATAAATTCTAGAATATTTTTTTGATTAGTACCTCTCACTACTAAATGGAAACCTTTACCCAGCTACTCCACAACACATTTTCATAGAACTATTAAAACCCATATATCTCACAATAAGGATGTAGCCATAGGGTTTTATCCCAATATGATAGAGTCCCATAAAATCCCTCTCTCATAGGAGGGAATATCTATATTTCAACCACTATGAGAAAAGTTTTGATCACCACCAGTAAGGGTATCCAGATAAAGTAGTATAGATAAGATATCCATTGGAATATCCAATTTATGACAAAAGATGGATAACAAAGGAAAGGATCCCACCAATATTAATTATAATAAGTGAAAATTTATAAGACACTTATTATACCTCGACTAAGGTCAATACTACCTAACAAGAACCATCCAGTGCATTAGACCACTTTCAGTCTACCTATTGATATACATTATCAAATAAGGATTACCTGAAGGAGGTGATGGATACATTCTAAATCATATTCTATCTCTAGCTACTCAAACATCAAAAATACCCCTACTAGAACATCCCCCCCTAAAGTCTACAAATTGAACAATAGGAATTGATTAGATCTCCTAAATCTCCTTAATATAGAGTTCTATCTAAACAACACTCTATATAACTACAAGGAAATTCTGACCTAACCCGAGATAGGGTCCACATATAACATAAAATACATAAATAATTATACCTTTTTAAGGTCTTCAGTATAGATGGGGGAATACAGAAAGGAATATCCCCAACTCAAATCTCTCTTTAGTGATCTCACTCAAACTCCCAATCTTGAAAATAATCCATCCAAATCACTTTTAAGAAGTACCTCATCCTTAAATGTCAACGGATTACTATCCATGATATTTCTTACTTAAAGAGTGTCCATTTATTTCAATACTCAACCATCATCAACATTGATGAATATAACCTCTTTATCAAAAGATCAAGCTATAATAGTAGTTGAGTTATACAATCAAAAGTTGCGGAAAATTTCAAAAAATGATTAACTATTTTGGGAAATAAAATTATCTATAATAAATTTTATTTAGTTAGTTGATGGGAAAACAATATGGGAAAATAAGAATGTTTGAATTCAACCAATCCTATCTCACCCAAGGATTATGATTACATCGTTTACCTCTACTTAATTAATTACTAGAACATATATAGAATAATTTATCTTTAGACAGTTCTATATAGATAAGTGAGAACTACCATCTACTATACATGAAAATATGTATTAGTCACAAATATTAAAAATATGCCTTATTATTTAGAGGCAAAAATACCTCACAATCATAATAAAAAATTAACTCATTGTTACTCAATTGATTGTTAGAGAGAGTTTCAAACATACGTATTCAAACATCACAACCCTATCTCTCAATATGAGTTGGTTGTTTGTCAGTAATATGCTATATTTGATAGGATGAATCCGATGATCACTAGAGGTATATGTGTAAGATAACATACAAATGGAATAAATGATAATGAATTACCACTATACAATACATGTGAACACATACATGAACCCTATAAATGTACCTTATAGTTTTATTTATTTATTTTATTTTTCTTTGTTTACATCATATGGGTTTGATTTAATCCATTCTTCAAGATTTAGAAAAATTGGTTTTGAAAGCTTAGATAAATAGGTTATTTACTATATTGTTTCATCAGTGTGGTGTTCCCCCTTAAATCCCTAAATATATTTCTTCATTTGATTTATATTTTATTCCTCTACAATGTTACTTTTTATGGATATTTTTCTTATGATAATTTAATGTGTTTTGGGAAATAGTTATTTTCAAGTCATTTTAAGAAAAAAATTGACTACCACAAATCCAATTAGTGAAAGGTATGTATTTAATTTGTATTATAGGTTTTACGCATGACCATCATGAAAAAATATTACTAAATCGATGTCTCAGTATCTTTTCTAATGAAAAATACTTTTATGGAAGGCTTATAGGTTGTCTTGATGAGCATTATACATTACCATATTTGTTTTTTATATTCATATTAGGTTTTCATGATTGTATTTTTATATGCATATAATAGGTCCTCATGTCCGATTTTACACATGAAAACTATTTTTTTCATATGAAAACCTACTTTTTATTTGAAAATCTATTTTAATTATGTTTGTTTCATATAAAAACTTGTTTTTTATTATAAACACATATTATTATGTTATAATCATGTGAAAAACTGTTATTATACATGCCTGTATTATGTTTTTTTCATGCCTATTATCAGGTTACAATAATTATGAAAATTTGTTTTCTATATTATACACACATGAATTATGTGAACCTTATATTTTTTTCATATATTTTTATTATTACTCACGTAATAATTATTTTCTTATACAAGTAGATTCTTTTGTTTGATTTGGGTTGTACTATCCATATATCATGCCTTTCTGCACCAAAACTTCCATTTCCTCAAAACCTTTTAACCCCCACAATGGTGTATTTATCACTTTATTTCAAGTTACCTCCACTAACTTTATAGGAAGAGAAATGAAACTAACTCTGCCAATTATAGAGGTAATATTTATGTTTTCATAGTAAAATTATTTTCCATATAATTAATGTATTATTTCATATTTATGTTTAATTTATTTATTTTTAATATTACTCATATAATAATTTTTTTCTTATATAGTTGGTTTTTTTTTGATTTGTGGTGCTATGTCTATC
>CAUJRU010004355.1:0-18229 GCA_963277665.1 Viscum album | reverse complement strand
GAATGATTTCATTATGAGAGGGGTGGGACCAATATCTCCCTCCAATTCTTTGGATGAAGAATTATATCTTAATAGATATACATGGCTATAATGGAAAGTAAATCTGGTTCAGTAATACATGGCTGGAACGATATGTAAACTCGATTCCGTAATGGAAGTTTTCCACTAGGATTGCCTAAGAAACAATTCCTTGGAAACTATGGAAACCATGTTATGTGATTATTTGTTTTCCATAATTAATTGTATAATTCCTATTCTATCATATCCTGGTCAATGTCCCTTTATGATCTATTCCTTATGTAATACCCTGTTTTATTTCACGAATGATGATTTTGATTGTTTAGAATTTATGTTCATGTTTTTATTATCAAATGATTATGGTATTTTTTTACTATCCTTATGTTTACCCTTACTGAGAATTTGAGCTCAGCCTTTCTAGGTTTTCTTTTCTCCAGGATATAAACAATGGTTTTAGGTTGGAAAACTACAGGGGAATATCATAATTGGAGATGTTGAAGATATTTCAAAATGATTATAAGATTATGTTATGAAATTATAACTACACGAAATTAATATGGTATTTGGGAGTCCATTTGTTTATTGTATTTGTTTTTCCATAAAAGTAATATAATTTTAATGTACATCAATTTAGGGAATCTACAGTTGGTATCTGAGAGAAGGTTTAGTTATCCTTTGGAAACTATGATTTGAAAATTTTAGTGAGATCCCTAGAGATATTTCTAAGGTATGTCTACGGATATCCCTAAGGGTAAGTATATGTATAGGCTACAGTAATAGAATTACTGTAAAAATACTGAATAACATTGGATTAAACCTAATATGTTAGAGATTGATTGTACTCCCCCTTGAATTTGCTGATTTCCTATTATGATTTTCCCTCTCAAACTATTCTTTTTGGGTTTCAGACGATAGATGGAATGCCAAGAAACTGTTCTAATGATCAATGCACTGAATAATGCAATGGTTTTTCATCGGAACAACAAAATGTTATGTGAGATGGAATGAAAAATATTATTTCTATATTCACCCAAAATATGAATCATTCTGGACTTCCAAATGTGCAGAGAAGGGAACAAAAATATATTGAGTCCTTCATGAGGCATTGTCCACCTTATTTCAGGGGTTCTACTAGTCTACATGTTTCTAAAAAATGGATCAGAACCATTTAAAAGATATATTACATACTTCACTATTCAAAACACGAAAATGTAATTTTGTTTGTCTATCATTTAGAAGGTGAAGCATACCATTGGAAGAATCTAATTATGAATCCATGGAAGCAAGATGAAATTGAATCCATGGAATGGGATGTGTTCCATAACATATTATTCAATAAGTACTTCCCTCATATTCTTCAAACCAAGATGGAAAAGGACTTACCTGAGCATAAGAAAAAAGATGTTGAATTTGATGTAACATACATGGTGAATTTTACAAGACTTGTAAGGTATTATTTTGGATTTATCATCTAACCTAAATGTAAAGTTGATTAATTCTTCAGTGGTTTAAAACCAGGTCTTTGAAGGGAAATATCTATATGAATCATCAGTAGAAATAAATATATTTTTCATTGTGCTATCATGGTGTAACTAGATTTTGGTGTTACATATCCATCTCATGGTTTTGACACGAAAAGAAAGAAGGAGTTGAAGGAAAACTCTCAAAAAATGATGAAAAGAAGATAAATTTTTCCTTATACTCAAATTGTGGGATGAAGCATAGTGGAGATGATAATAAAGGGACTATAAAATTTTTTAATTATAGAAAATATTTTCATTGATAATTTTAGTGTCAAAGTAATGGGCATTTTTTTCTAATGATTTGAATGGAGATAATACTACAGATAACGTACCACCAAAACAACAATGCTATAAGTGCATTGAAATGGGGACTTATTCTAACCAATGCCAAATCCAACGGTTAATTATGATCAACATCAAAAACTTCTTAAAAGAAATGAAAAATAGAAGTCACATGTGATCACTTTTTCCGAAGTTGAGTATGAAAATGCAGTGGTGGAATGATTAAATTTTTATGTAATGGAATTTCTAAAAAGTGTTGTGGAATCTCATTTATAGAATTATGGAATATTGGAATATATATGTATAGGTACATTATGGTTTTACATAATAATATGTTACCAGTAACCTTGAAATGTGATGGAAATATTTTTTTAAAGTAGATGATAAGAACATAATTATGTGACTAATAGAAAATAAGTTGTTTGATAATATTAATGAGCTCATGAATGATAAAAGGATAATGTGATATCATTGTATGAGTATATAGAATTTTTGGTATATTTGGTATCTGGAAAGAGTTATTTTTTAATGGAATACATGTTGTCATTAAGGTTCTACAATAATTTATATTATTACCATGTTTCAATATAATACATGTTTAAGGTATTCACACGCTTTGAATGTGACAACCAAAAACTGCCAAATGAGATATGGGAGAAAAATTTTAATTCGATTTATTTCCACTCTTTATAAAGTATTTATTTTCAGTTAATGTAATAATTATAATGTTATAAATTTATGGATAGTATAAATCATATTCTGTTTTAAATTTGTAAGATTGACATATTATATCTCTATAAGTAGGCTTTTGCATATTTAATAATCTATTCTAACCAGTTTGTTGGCAATGATGGAATTAAAAACAATTATATCATAAGATATTCTAAAAAATCATGAATGAAAAATCCAACTTCATTTCATTAAATAAGAGGTGAAGTGGATATTTTTTAGGGAATGACCAAGAGTGATATTACATTGTAATCAAGTAATTATTTCTCCATAGGCAAACATTCTTCCACTTTAGGGAAATGATATTGAAAATAAAAAAATTTATCCCAGTACCCTCTTATATGATGAATCCAATGGTCCCTTAAATCATTGCAGAGTTATGGATTTCTGGTAATAAACATTCTCCATAAAATATTCTCTATCACTATCTATTAGAACTTGATGGTTAGATTTATCCTCTATATCCATGATTTCACTTGTCTCCTATGTTATCCTATATTGAAAACCAGTGATGAGTTAATTTGGTTAACCGCAATGTTTCTAACATACCCTTTTAAAATGATGTTTTATTTTTATTTTTTATGATGTGGGTTTACATGAGAGAAACTTTTATGAAGTAAACCATTTATAAGCTCGACGAATGATGAAATATTAATTCATTTTAAAGGTTGTAAAATGTGACACCCTAATATTTTATGAGATGGATTATTTTTAAATAATTTTATTTCATATTTTTTATGCTACAATGAGATTAGATTTTTCTATATGTAACACCATATTATCTTGTAGTATATGCCACATTTTTCTTCGCTTGTATTGCACATAATCTCATGTTATTGTGATATAATTAGTTTCACGCTACACTGAGATTAGATTTTATTCAATGTATAAAATAATTTTGATTGGATTATCTAATATGAAACTCCAAAGGGTGATTTAACTACACACAACATTTTCTTGGCTTGCATTACATGCAAAGAAGACCTTCATGGACATCATGCATTGTACGCGATACCGAGTTTCACTAAAAAATTATATGTTTTTAAAATATTATTATTTATATGGATATAAGCATTATGTTATGAATTGTATTAAATGAATTTTTAATTTAATAACATTATAATTCATCTAATATATTTTTTTGAACATGGTTTGAGAACAAAATAATTTTTTCGGATATAATAATCATTAAAAAAGTAGTTTTCCCCCTTTTTTTGGAACACCCATTTTAAATCATGTTATTGAAATAGTTATACATTGAATTTTAAAAAATAATCTTCTTCTATTGAATCTTGTTATAAAAATTTACTTTCAATAAATTTTTGATATTTTTCTCATTAAATTCTTATTTTTATGAATAGTAAAAATCTGAAAACTTTTAATTAAAATCCACTTTTTTCATCAAGGAAATTTATATAGTAAATTATAATATTGAATTTTTTTAATGTATAAATAGAATATATCTTTACCAATTAATATAATGTATGTTGTTATCATTAATTTTACATTAAATTCATTTGGTAAAAACATTTCAAACTTTTTCAATTTATTAACTCTTAAAACCTATTTTCTCAACAACATGATTAATTTTAAATTAATTATTGCAACTTATATGTTCTGAATTTTGAAAAATGGATTCCATATTTGGAATTAGTAGGTCCAAAATATTTAAATGGGATACTATCATTTTTTAGGCATTATGAATAGTAAGTTTTTCAATTATTTTTATTACCATAACTAACGTTAAATTGGATAATTAAGGGTAAATATATTATTATAAAATTACTCTATCACTAGTCAAAATTATATTGGATGAATAAAAGTCGAATCATATCACCTAAAAGGTAAAATAGATTCATTTTATTTAGTTTTTTATCTAAAAATAATGTGATTATTATTAAAACAAATGAAAGTGACAACATGACACTGTATTATATATTATAAGTGTTATAATTTTAATTTAGTCATAAAATTCATAAAACATATATATTAAATAATCCCTAGAAATATAATTAAATTATCTACATCATGTGAATTTATTTATAATATTTATAGATTTATTAATTATCATTACTTATGACACAATAATGAAGTAAAAATGATTTTATTAATAGGAATAATAAATAAATTATTTTAAAAAATATTAAGAGAAATATCATATGAATAAATTTAAGTGATAGAATAATTATATAGGTTAAAATTATAATTTAAGAGTGTATTTAGTATTTTGGTTTGAATTTATCTTCCATGTGAACATTATTTAAATTATAATAATTGAATAGTGTCAAAATTGACACTATTCACATTTTATATTCATAAAATTTTATTAATTTATATAAAAATCCTAAAAATGTTTACAAATTAAAAAGTGATAATTATATGGTCTAAAAAGATATAATTTATCCAATTGTGGTTAATTAACAATACATATGTTAATATTCATTTACATTAAATATTAAGAATGTTATTACCAAAATTCAATGTTAATAGAATAACTAAGTGTTATTTAATATGATAATGAATAAATTTAAAAAAGATATTTAAATTTTATTGGATGATGAAATTAAAACCCTATTCCATCTCATCTACTAATTTGGGACATTTTGGAGGTTTTATTTGGGGGGAGGGTTCATTTTATTATATATTATCATTTTTGAGAGTTTCCTAAAGTGTCCTCTCTCCTATTATAAAGGGGAACCCCCACCCTCTCTCCTCTTAACTCCATTTTTATCATTCAAAATCGGCCAAATCCTAACAATTAAAATTATCAACATCCCTAGTCAAACTATATAGGTTCTGGTATTCTCAAAAGACCAACTCTATTTCTGTGTGTGGAAATTTAAACGAGGCATTTTGATGAAGAGGTAATCTCGTCTATATATTCTTTTAAATTTCATTCTTCTTCTACATACACTTATTTAGCTGTTTATTTATAAATTAATAACATTAGTATCATGAATATAATTATATTTTATTATAAATATGAAACAATCCTATTTCACCTTCTATCCATCCTACGAAAAATGTAATCACTGCGCACGCGTAAATACGAATTATCATCTCCTCACCATGGTGTAATTTGTTTTTCACCACCACCAAACATGGAGGGGTATAATAGTGGATATAATAACGATATATGTTTATTAAAAAATTATACTAATTATGGTGTATTATTCAACCTCTATGAGAATATCGTTTAATAATTATGGGAATGATATCATCACTAATGCGTACGTACGACCTACTATCTCCACGATGCAATACGATTCGTTATACATAATCTTCATTAAAGAATGATTATATAAATTAATTTAATGAATAAATTATATATATTATATACTAATAAAATATTTTTAATTATATAATTATAACCTAAATATAGGAATTAGAACATATCCGACAAAACATGCATAAGAACATACATCAGTTAATGCTCGAATAACGAGTAACAATGAAATGTTGATTACAAATAGATGATAATATGATAATAAATGTTATCATAAAAATAATTATGATTCTAAAATAATTTATTACCATTAATTATATCATTATACATAATTATTAGATATATATGAAGCATATCACACCTATGGTATGGGATAGTATTTCAATCTCAATTTTATCTAAGATTGTTTATATTTTAGTATATACTTGGGATATAGTTATCATTACTGTTCATGTTTTCTAAAAATGATTTAATAAATTTTTTACAATAATTATATTAATTTTTAATGTAATATTTTCCCATTTGTTACCTTTACTACATGGTATGGATGAAATCATTCATTTTTTAACCATACAAGGTTTTTTTTGAATTTTCTGCAAAAAGTACTAGGATAATGTTTTTTAACATATACATTAAGATTTTATTTTTATGGTTCCATGAATCATTATTTTAATTAATCTACCTATACACTATTTCATGCTTAATTTTAACTAAAATATTTTCTTTTTAAATTTCACATAATTTTGAGAAAAGAAATCATTTCTAAAGAAAAAAGATATTTCATCAAGAACTATATACTAATGGTTTATCAAAAAAAAATTCCATCTAATATGACAATTGATTGTGTTTTATACCCAATTATTACTATGATTATAATATGTTAATGATGGAATGATATTTAATATGGATTATGTAATGGTTGAATTATTTTTAAAGAATCCCATTTTTTCTTGGGTTATGAAAAAATGAATGCTTTATGTTTTATGGAACATGATAGAATTATTTAATTATGATATTGATGGGACCTATATATCCCACAAATTTATTAGGTAATGATTTATATTTCATTATATAGACATGTCAATAATGAAAAGTAAATGTAGTTGAATAATACATGGTTGGAATGACATGTAAACCTAGTTCAGTAATGTAAATTTTCCACTCTGACGGTATTGGAAATAATTCCTTTCATAATATTGAAATCATGTTCCATGCTAAATTGTTTTCCACAATTTCGTGTTTTACTCCAATTTTATCCTATCATGGTTAATGTCCTTTTATTAACTGTTCATTAAATAATGTCAGATTTTATATCATGTCTCAACATTTTGATTGTTCAAAATTTGTGTTCATGTTTTTATGTTCAAATGTTTATGGTTTGTTATATGATCTCCATGTTTACCCTTACTGATAATTTCTGCTCATCCTTTCTAGGTTTTATTTTCCCCAAGATATAGAGAAATATTTTAGGTTAAAAAAAGGGTAAGAACTTTATTGGAGATGTTGAAGATAATTCACCATGATTAGAAGATTATGCTTCAAGTTTCCAAATACACTAAACTAGTATGATATTTGGGTGTCTGTTTGTGTCATGTATTTTGTATTCCACAAAATTAATGTAATGAACATGTACATCAATCCTGGGTCTCTACAGCTTGGACCTCCTAGGGGTGGTGGGGGGATAAGAGGAAATTCCAAACACCTCCTACTGCTCTCCAATCACCTCTTACATATTTGTCTCCCAATAGATCTACATTCTCATGTGGCTATCTCTACCTCTATGGTCCATCCACTCTTTACATGTTTGCAACATGACATGTTAGAATATCTCATGAAATTTATTACTTATAGTCACACAAATAACACTACTTCCCCCTCGGCTCACTCGACCAACCCTATGAGCCCTGAAATGAAGATCCTATGCATTGAAATATCCTCTTAAAACATCTCCCATGTCCGGATCCCTAAGACTAATGTTAACTCTGAACTTCCAAGTTCTCAGCCCCTTCTCATCTGCAATTAACTAAAACTAGCAGTACTTACTCAGACAAGAAATTTTTGACCTCCAAAGCACTTTCATTCACCGTAGCATACATTGAAATAATTTGAGGGATGGTGATGGATCAAATATATCTATGAATACCTTGCTCAAATGTTAGATACTAGATGTAATATTGAATAACCATATCCATTAAGTTCAATGAAAGGTTGTTAATCCAAGATGAATAATAATCCACAATCATGATAGCCGTCTGGAGTTTATGAAGCTCATGTATTGCACACCTCATAATAAAACTAGCGAGATCTCATTCCTAAAGAGATGCTTTAACTCTTTCCATGAAAGAGTTGCCTCTTTAGAAGTTTGGATAGCCAAAATACACCATTACCCTGGTGATCAATGTATAAGGCTTTCCACTAGGATAAGGCTGAAAATTTATGTCAATACCTCTTTCTAATACATAGTCACCCGAGGGTCATGCTGGCCCCAAAACCTAAGGGTTCTCTGTCTTAAAAACTCATGAAGCATGCTCAGCCTACAATCCTTTTTTATGGTACTTTTGGTAACATGTGCTTCTCCACGGGTAGAGGTATAGCTGGAGAGCCACCTAGAAGTGAAATCTAGGTAACTAGTCCATGTATCGAAGTGTCATCTCTAAGGGGGTCATCATTGATATCAAGCTAACAAATCCTAGCGAGTGTGCACCTCCAGGGAATCCTGGAAGGAAACTATATTTTACGTAGTTAATGAATATATTTGGAGAGATGATTAAAGAAGGACATTGAACCAAAACTGAATCATATATGAGGCATGTACCAAAACTTTTTCTATAAATTTTTTTCTCATGTATGAAGTTATAAATAATGTTATCAATGTCCTGGTGTATGGATATATCAACTGCCCACATCTGACCTAGAATCCCCTACTTGAAATTCATACATAAATTATATATCACTGTTTTGCCAAAAAAATCTCATAGACTCTCAGTCCGAAGGTCAATCCGACGTCCTCTGATAACACTTTTCCTTAACCTATCCCAGTGAGTTCCAAGTCGTGACTCCCCAGTAATATCTCAAATAGTCTAGGGGATGGTGACTATCACCAAGAAGAAATATCACTTACGTGGGAGGGATTTACTATTTACATTTCTGCACACACACATATACAAGCCCACAAATGCTAAAATGTAAAAAAAACACTATAAAACAAATGATTTCATTCCACTATCCTAGAAAATAGTGTAAGACATGAAGTAATGAAAACAAATGTAAACTGAGACATTATAAAAACCACCAGAAGAAAGATTATATAAACTAAAAACTCAATACTATAAACAAAATAGGTAACATGACTTCTCATCGTATACATAGGAACACCTCAGCATGCTTGAAAACATAAAACATTATCAATTCTTGGTCTATGGTGGACTCTATTAAAAGGTCTCTCCTCAACACAAGACATTCCACGTGTAGGAAAATACAGTAAAGGTGTGGTTATAACAATACTCAATAGGACACCCAAAAACCAAAATAGAACACACAAAGGAAATATACAATCATCTATACATAGTATATGTTTACATAACATATAACAAGATTATCTCGAAATACACAAACCAAGACACACATTCTAGAGGTATGTCACAACTGTCATATACACAGACTAGGGATTCAGTCCTAATATTCCACCAAAACTCATCTGAGAAAACAAAATCCAATGTTTGATAGAAATACCAATTTCTATCAGAGGGGAAATATTCATCTAGAACCTTCATGAGAAAGTTACAGTGAAAGGTCTGAAAAGAGAGATATGATATTACAAAGGAGGATCACAACTAAGGTCTTGTGGTGATACCAAGAACTCTATCTATATTAACCATCTATGTAGAGGGATGACACCCAGTGAAGTTGTTCACATCAATACAAATGACTATTTCTAGGTTACATATAATGAATAGAGGATCCCTATCAAATCCTCTCAGAGGGGATTTTTACAGCTCCACTAGGAAATTATTTCTAAAGGGATAAATCTTCTATGAATAAGAAACAATATGCATCATCCTTTAGAAAAATGATCAAGGGCATGAACACAAATGAAAATTTTCCATGATATGGTGGAAATGTGATTCAACAAATAAATAAAGTTGTACTTGGAATGTAGTAGGGAAACATGTTACGTTCCAGGACCTTATGTACTACCTGTATATAATAACACGTGTCATTTAGAACTTGTCATGTAGGATACGGGTACACACCGTGTATATGGGTCACACATGGGGTCCTTCCATCTAGGGTACACCAGTGCACTTTGGTCATGATCCAGTACATGGTGTCAACTTGTGTAGCATTTCCCATGTACCAATACATTGGGTAGTTAGTGTACTTGGTCCAAGATAAGTCATACAGTGGGGTACACACAGTGTAGGCAACCCATGTACTCCACCATGTCTCCGATTATCTCTTTAGATACATGTCGTGTCTTCAATAAGGGAATATATTTTGTGTGACAAAGTCACATGCTTTGTCGAATTTGACTAAGTACCAAAACCCTAACTACCGCTCAGTGGAGTCGACACTCTGTGTAACATCGGGTTACATGAAATTTTGATCACGAATATCCATAATATTCCATTCTTCCTCTATGTGACTCATTTGATGATAAAATATTTTTTCAGTGATCTGTTCACCTCTAAACTACAAATTTATTGTTGTCTCATCATCATAAGAATGAATCGGTGAGTTTCTAGAATTCAATAGGATTTAAAATCTGATTTTGATCACCCACACATAAATCACCCGAAGAACGATATCTCTTGAATTACTTCGATTTTTCCATCTCCATCACCATTATACCTCTGCTAGGTCATCCCGATGACATATTTTCAATTTCAGATCATTTTTCTAAGAATCAATGGTGCAATGATCCTTTGTTAATGTACCATGAAGAACAATAAACAAGAAGAATATCTAGGGAAAATCACAATGAAAACACAATGGAAAAAACCTTGGCCATATTTTTATAGCCTTGATCAATTCTAATAATAATGATCAAGAAATCAAAATAAAATCATTATTAAGAGAACCTGACAAACTCCTACAATCAATCCCATCCAAAAATAATGATTGAACCACAAATCATCGTGTTCATTGGTTGGTTTACATTGACCATTGAATCCAAAAAATGGGGAAAAACCAAATAACATATCCTACATGGGGATTTAATCACTCAATTAAGATGATTGGTTGTCGTCTCTTCACTATTGGCAAGATCCGTCAAGAACAATAGCTGTTTATCAACGATCCAAGTTACTATCACCATTCTACACCGATAGGATTCATCTGGGTTTCTACCTAGAGGCTATATAGAATTACAATGTTGTGAGTGTAACCCTAGATACCTACCTCTAGGTTTATATGAAATGAATCAGCACTACGTAGGAAAAATAGAATGAAAGAAAAAAATATTGAGTTTATTTTATATGTTAAAACCTCCAAAAACATTATTTCACATCCGACTTATACCATCCAATGTTAGGCCAGTCCTAGAATAATGATTATTCTCTAAATGAAATTATCCCTGAATATTTCTAATAGGGGAACCCATTTATAATTTGGTACAGTTTATCATAAAACCTTTAATTGTGTGATATTTAATATTTTGATATTTTCATTCAATGGTTCTAGGAAAACTAGGGCATAGAATTGCATGACTCCCCAACACTTGGTCAAGAATTAAATTAATATGATATATATAATAATACACATAACAATCTAGGAAATTATAGATTTGTCTCATGAGACTAAGGATGCATTGTGGATCTTGCACTAACCAGTCCCCAACCCATAGAGATTGCATTTACCCATCCCCATCCCATAAGCATTCCATTAACTGGTCCCCATCACATGTCGTTCATGTCCAATGAATTACTCACATATTGAATAATCTATTTGAATTAATAAACAAATAGCCTTATCATATATCCGTATTGAGCAATGGATACAAATTCATCAATATATCCATAGTAAATCAAATAAATTTCAATGTAATAAACAATATATAAAACATTCATATGGTTAAGAAATTAAAAATACCCATCATATAAGAATATGGATGTTTCATGTATGTATTATTTCCAAAAAAAATTATTATTATAAAGTTATTGTTTATAAGAATGTTATCAATCATAATAAAAATTGTTCTTTAAAGATTACATTTAACAGTTAGTAGTGTTTTTGTTAAAACCCTGTGAATGTGATAATTAAATTTAAAACCATAAATTAAATAAAAATAAATGTATTCATCATATAATAAATCAAAATGCTTATTAGTTACACTACAAAAAATATGCAAGTGGTGAATATGACATTTATCTAACTGATGTAAAATGTGAGATTAAAATATCATACCTTATACTTTTTTTTCGTTGTCTGATCATTAAACTCCAATATAGTTGATTAAAATATGTCACTATGATATTAATGGATGGTATTAATATTCATAAAATTTTATATTAAATTCTTATAATGTCTTATTACCCATTTCTTAACAATAATTCATTATTTTCACTATTCCGATTGTTAACTATCTATTTTTTCATATATATATGTTGACAATTTGCTTGTTGTTCTTATTTTGTTGAACATGATTTCACCATATCCTGAATTTAGAACATGATTTAATTAATATATATATATATATATATTAAATATATATTTATTTATATTAACCCATCATAATTAGAGATATGGAATGAAATGAGCAGTTCATTGGAACGGTTGGTCGTATGTACTCAAGAACTCTACCTCTATTTCATTTGGTGAATTTAAAAGTATGAAAAGTAAAAGATATATATATATATATATATTATATTTAAAATATCCTATATATTTATCATAAGTCACATATATTTGTTAAAATCATCATTTATATATTCCATCTAGAGTGTGAATTAATCTCATCGCTTTGGGGAGTCGGTAGTTTGAACTTCCACAAACGATGTTATCGTATATACACAAAATGGAATGTTTGAATGATTCAGTAATAAAATAATTACAAATAAATTATGATATTATAAGTATATTATATATAATATTTAAACATACTTTTGATCCTAATTCCCAACCACGAGATGAGGAAAAGGAAAAATGAAAAGTCAACATTTCTTAAGGTGGTAGTTCATCATACACGTACGGCTAGTTTAGTAAACATTAGATGGAAATGTGTTCAAGTGTAGGTAAAAACCATAATAAGAAAACATAAATGTATATTTATGATACTATGGTTATTATGTATTCCTTCAATATTATAATTTTTGGGGTGGGTAATGAAAATAAAATAATAGATCTTGAGGAAGGAGGTTACATATTCTTTTGGTAACATCATTTCGTTTTTAGTATTGGGGTTCCTTGTATGGACATATTCCCAAATTTATGATTCTAGGATGATGGTAGAAATTGTTGGGAGATACTTGGGAGATATTTTTTGAGAATATGTTCCTTGAGAGGTGTCAGGAAGTGGGATAAGTCAGTTTCTTTTTATATTGGACGAGTAGTGGAGGTCTTGTAAATTTAAAAAGGTAAACACTATTGGGAGGTCTTTCTAACACAATGTACCTAAAATTAAGTTCAATACTCTAGAAAAATAATTATATGCCATAAATATGTCGATCAAGTGGCTTTTGGACATGGTTCTAGGATATTGTTCCCAAAAGATTTCAGTTTACTCCATTTTAAAGCAACATTTTACCTTAATCACTGTAATTAATTTAAATTAATTTCAGTGATTTTTTTGGTAAAGAAATTTTATAATCTTATAAAAAATTATATATTTTTACGATTCAAAATTTTGAATCTTTTTTTTCAAATTTCAATCACATAAGTGGAAAAATTAATTTAAATTTAAACCTGTGTATGGGACATCAATGCAGGGTTTTAAAGTAAAAATGTTGAATGATTTTCTAAGTGTAAATAAAAAATTAAAAAGTTAAATTGATATCAATAACCTAAATTAGATTAATTTTTTATAATTTATATAATTTTACATAAAAAAATTATAATATAATTTTACTAGACAAATTATTTACATGAAAAAGTAGTTATCAATTAAAATTATGTAATTTTCACTATTATTCATATAATGAAACCTCGAATGAGAATCACAAAAAATTATATATAACTAATATTTATTATTATATTTTAGTAATTATGATTATTTTTTAATATTAAATGAATTATAGTGTTAGAATTTAGATTTAAAATAGTTTCTCTATTAATTGTAGGTGAAACTACAGTTATTAAAATATTGGTATTAATGTGTACAATTGGGTTTAAAATTTTCTTATTCCTATAAATACTATTGGATTACGGTAAAAAAATATACTATTGAATATATAATATGTAAATTTAATTAATATCAGTAATTTAATTTGTTATGAAAAATCTACAATTTCACATAAAAATTGTTCTTTATAAAATCATTCCCTTTATATTTTTTTGGTTTTTATAATCATTTATTAACAATACGTATCCAATGAATTCAAATATATAGTTTTATATGTAGTTAATCATATCAATAACCATAAATAAAAAGAATAAGTTTATTCTTTCTATATTATATAATAGTTTTTATTAATATATTATTGTTCAGCATAATTCGTTTAAGCCTGCTATGCAAGATATCAAGGAAAAAAAGATTTTAAGGAAACCCAAGATAGTCTCAATATTCTATATGGATAAATCTAATCATTATATTTCCTATAAAATATTTTTTTCTTGGTTTTTCGTGTAAATAAATATAGAAACATAAATAAAATATAATTTATAAGAAAAATATTATAAGACATTATAGTATTAAAATGAGGTACATGATATATCATGTATAATGATTATTATATACACTTCATAAAATAGTACATATGTATGACATAACAAATGGATTGAAGAAGCCAAATCGTGAAAAAATATTCATTACCACTTTAGTAAAAGTGAAAATGTAATCCCATGAGTAAGGGTCATCAACAAAAAAATAAAAGTTCATGAAGATAAAATAATTCATGATATAAAACATCATTATGGGAATAATACACACCAAAAAAAATAAGCGGTGAATTTGAAATTTATATCACTGATGTAAAAAGTGAGATTAATATCCATAACCTTGTGTTTCATTTTACGTTAAAGTCATTTATCCTCTTGTATAATAGTTTTTAGAATGTTTATAACTTATTCCATAACCATATGAAAATTTATTATATAATATATGATATTATTGTAAAAATAGGAACACACACAAAAGTTCTTTTATTGTGAATTTATGTCCTCAAAATTGATTTTGAACATGTTTCTAGGTCATTTTTGCACTTACGATTAAGGATTAGTCACTTATGAAGCTTAATTTTACTTTAATGGATGTAATAAATTTTTATTACATTCCCTAATTTTTTTTGCCAAATATTAATTTTACATTAATATAAATTAAAAGTATTGTGTACTAAAAATACATAATCTACTTTTATAAATTCCAATCTTTGATTTTGTGTATATTAAATTAAATTTTATCTCAGAGACTAAATGAAAAAGTGGGTCTCTAAAGTACAACTATTCAAAATATTGTAATGTTTTTATATCCAATTTCAATGATAAATTGACTAAATTAATTAAATTGAATTAAATGATTTAAAAAGGAAATAAATATATTGGAAACAAAAAATTAAAATTTCAGTTATCTTTATTAATAAATTGTTTGAAAAAGCATTTTTCAATTAAAATTTACCATTTTTGAATATTAATCCAAAAATGAATCCTCTCAAAAAATACAAAAAAACACAATAGAGTAAATTTGATGATAATATTTGAAAAATAAAGATTAATTTTATATATTTAAATTATAAAATACCAAAAATTTATGTTTAATGATGGTTCTCTAATAGAATGTGGAAAAATTGTCTTTAGAACAATATTTCTTCTCATGTGTAAATCGGGATTGTACTTATTTAATTCTTATAAAATCTATTTTATGAATGTAAAAAATATTATATTGAATATATAAAACAAATATTTCATTTATATAATTAAAAAAATTTGACTAATTTAATTTTTTAGGATAAAACACTTTTGTGAATGTGAAAACATTTCCCTTATATTCAATTGGATTTTATATTCATTTAAAATTAATTGGTAACCAAATAATTTATCATATACTTGTGTAAAACACATATTTTCATAAATAAGATAATACTAATAATAAATAATTTTCACACCCCGACTCCTTAAATTAAATTATTTTATTATCTATTCGTTTTTGTTAGCCCTGCCAAGGTGCTGGATGAGCACGAGTCTAATATTTTTATCGTTTATTGTTTTTTTGGGGATTCAGAATAGTGTGCGGGAACCACATGGTCGGTTGTAGCTGCGCAATCTATCCACATACTTGTGCAGTTATGTAATGTTTATAATAAATAAAATTTTGTAAAAAAAATAAAATGTGTTAAATGTTTGCGCCATGATAATAAAAATATTATTGTTGTGTAGATAATAATAATGTTTTTATTGAAAGTGTTATTATTTTCATTTATATGTTTTAATTTTAGTTGGTTGATAAGAGTTTTTTTATTAATTTTTTATGGGTAAATTGTTTTTAAGGAAATTATTAATGTTATATTAATATTATTATTTATGTTGTTAATTTTTTTTAAAAATAGAATGAACCCCTAGTTTTCCCAACCAGCCCACCCCCCCTTTTATTTTTTTTCTTTTCCTGTTGTGAGCCACGGGCCGCACACCCTCAACATGTTCTCTCCGCGATCCAGCTCCCTTTCCCCCTTGTTTGTTTCCCTTTTGTGCATCAGAACCCCACCTCCGGACCTCCCCCCTCCTGCTTCACCGCACCACCCATGCCTCACACTCCCGACACCTACCTCTCCACTCCCCTGGCCCCAGTTCATAGTGCCCGAACACCCCCTCTTGCCCGATGCTCGCCCCCAACTCCCTGTCCTCCCACCGCTCTGTAGTCCGGCAAGGCCGCCGCCCAGAACAGTTTCCCCCTTCCAAAAGGCCTCCTTCCTCGGTGAGTTTCATCTCCGACCGCACCTACCCAGGTCCATGCCGGCTACGCTCGCATGATCTGCTTTCCGGCAGCGGCCTGAACCCCCTGTGTATCAAAGTCCCGACCACCGCAGCTCTGCCTTCCAGCTACAGCACTACTCCCTTTCCGGGCGGCCCGATCCCCATATCTGTGCCCCCATCTTTTTGTACTAGTTCATCTCTATCCTCTCTTCCTCCCTCTCATCTTCCCTCTCCGGTATGTTTTACGATGTTTGTAGAGCTTGGATGAGAGTTTTCCTTTGAGATGGAAAAGCCCTAATCATGGGGTTTCCTTTTTTGTGTTTTCCTCTTTTTTTAGGTATGCGAAGGGTCCACAATGTTCTCTTCTTCCTTCCGTGAATGTACTGTTTTGTTCGCACACCTCTGAGGTAGGAAAATTTGTGTATTTCATTCCGGAGCACTCTCCTATTGCCCACGCTCTTTCATTTAGATTCAAAACATGATGCACATCTTTTTTATGCCTTTAATTATCCTGCTATAATGTTGTTGAATATTTTTTATTTTAATAAATATATGTTTAGAGTGAGTTCTTAGTTCGCATCGGTAAGTGTCTATGATGATTTGTTTGTTTATGATTCAAATCTTATTATGATATTTTTTTAAATGTAATTCTCATCGCTATGCTATTCTCGTCTATCTTTTTATGATGTTTTGGCATTGATGTAATTGGTTAAAAATTCGTCTTTGGTGTGATTTGTATGTTGTTTGAGAATGACTTATTTGTTTCTAAAATGGATCGGGGTGTGTTATGAATATAAATCTTTTTGGTAGCATTTGATTGGGTGTATTGAACATAAATCTTTTTGGTAGCATTACATTTTGTGTTATGACGTGTGCATTTGTTTTATGTGAGTCCCGAATACCTTTTTGGTCATCCATTTTTCCTTCTGCATTAATTGTTTTTGGGTGTTTTTGGGTTCGCGAAGGGTGTCTCGGGTCATGTTGGACTGCTCTTCGTCCACCACTGCCGAAGGCGAAGCGATTCAGATCGCTTCGGACTGTCCGCTGCTATTTACGTGGTGCCTTTGGATTTACCACATGTTTTGGGTTCGTTCGGTTTCATCTGCACCGGTTTCAAGGTGGTTTTTACACTTTTTATTCATTTATATTATTTTAAGACAGTGTTTCTATGTTTTTATAATATTTGCGTTGTTGCAGCGCATTGCCAATGTTTTTCCGTGATTTTGCGGTCTTCGGCAAGTGGTGCGTACTTGTGCGCAAGTTGGGACGTACCACATCTTCGTCATAACTGGACAACAGGCTGAGGTAGTTCCCCCACTGCACTCACCTTAAAATTTAGAATTTATTAATTTCTTAATGTTTTATTAATTTTAATAAATAGGGAATAATA